>JAUMHF010000010.1:6473319-6573187 GCA_032359275.1 Microctenopoma steveboyesi | reverse complement strand
CCCCCCCCCCCCCCCCCCCCCCCGGCCCTCCGCCCTTCAGCTGTTGGAGCAGGCGCTGGTCATAGAGGAGCAACTGCGACGCGCTGCGTACCTGAACATGACGCAGGACCCGAGCCACCCAGCCATGGCGCTCAACGCACGGTTCACAGAGGTGGAGTGCCTGGCGGAGTCGCACCAGCACCTCAGCAAGGAGTCGCTGGCAGGCAACAAGCCAGCCAACGCCGTCCTGCACAAAGGTCGTCAGCGATGCCAAACCTTAGGTCTTAAAATGTCATTTTAACAAATGTGTCTGTGCACTTTTTTAAACGGAGGCGTGTAAGAACAAAGCAAACGGGGGGACGTGAGACAAGAGAGGCAGGGAGAGTAGGAGAGATTGGCAGACGGTCACAGGCTCACAACGAGAGACAGATAAACATCAGCAACACATCACACAAACGTTGTTGTGCAACCTCTGCGTTTCCTGCAGCAGCGACCGTGTCACCCTCCCCGGAGCGGCCTTCAGTACAGCCAGGCTGATAAGCTTACACGATGTTAAGCGATAGCTCCAAACATTTCCTCACTGGTGCCTGGCAAGTCTCTCCGTGTTTACATTGTTCTGACAAAGGGATAACAGGCTTTGTGCACCACTGCTCCCGATCTCTCGTCCTTTTATTTCCGCATGCAGCGGCACAGAAATGAAGCCTCGCTGCTGGTCTCAGTGATTAATTCCATGTAGGGGCGTGATGACAGAGAACAGGCACTTCCTGTCGGAATAGAAGGAGAATTCACAAGCTTCAAAGGTTCTTTCAAGTTGTGGTTCATAAACAGATGGCACATTATAAAGAAAAGGCCCGAATAACAGCTTGTTCAGTCATTAATGATGCCTTTCTATTGTTGGCTTTGCAGTGCTGAACCAGCTGGAGGAGCTGCTGAGTGACATGAAGGCCGATGTGACCCGGCTACCAGCCACGCTGTCCAGAGTCCCGCCGATCACCGCCCGCCTCCAGATGTCTGAGAGGAGCATCCTCAGCCGACTGGCCAGCAAGGGCACCGAGACGCACACGCCCCCGGTCAGCAGCAGCAGCGCGCTCCCCCAAACACACAGCACCACACGCGCTCACAGCCGCGCTCACAGCCGCGCTCACAGCCGCGCTCACAGCCGCGCTCACAGCCGCGCTCACAGCCGCGCTCACAGGTTGAAACCTGACCTGGTTTGCGTGCGCTGAGTGGGAAAATAATAGATGGAAGATGGCCAGTGAAAATACAGAGCCCATTATCTCGTCGCCCACCTGTGCCTTTTCATTGCACAGCTGCTTAGAAAGCGAATGTTTTGTCAGCTTGCATAAGTTATTTTGTGTGTTTTTCCTTGTTGTTGTTGTTGTGTCGTTTCTTTTGGGAACCCCGTCACTTATGAACACAGCTCCTTTTTTTCTCTCTCCGTCTAGCCCATACCTCCGGGACCATACGCCACCCCTCAGAACTACAAAGCCCCCTTCACCCCCGCCCCTCCGAGTGCCCTGCACATGGGAGGGGCCAACTACAGCCAGATGCCGCCTGGATCCTTCATATCAGGTCAGTGTTTGAAGCTTCACTGACACCGACATCCTCTGTAACTCTAAACATTAGCGCGCTGACAAGTTGGATCTATCGTTACAGGCGCGTGTTGAGCAGATGGGAGTCGCTCGAGCCCAGAGTCTCATTTACAGCTCAATACATTAAAAAAACGTTGCCTTAGACATCAGCATCGCTTTTGATTTGAGAAGTTACCACCGCCAGCAGGTGCAAACATACACAGAAGAAGTTTTATATCACTATGTAAAACCGTTCGAGAGGTTGGGTTAACGAGAATCTCCTCGTTAGTCTTCACCTTGCAGTGCATGTGGTCTGTCTGTGAACCTGTGGGTGGGAGAAAAACACTCAGCACTAATAAAAACCTTTGGGCTATTAGAGGATTGTTAATTGTAGCGTTCAAGGTTAATTTACAGAGGACGAGGAGAGTTTGTTTGATCTGTTTGACACTTGGCAGGCTGAAGATTTAAGCCCGTCTTATACTTCTCTGGGGAGGTGTTATCGCAATAGTTGCCTGTGGCGAAGCAACTGATTTATAGCAGAGCAGAGAGTTTAACCTGTTGATCGTCGTCGACCACAGCAGCAGCAGCAGATTTAGTACATAATAACCCCACATTGTGCTTTGTGTTTGAGTTTTAGGGGTGATGAGGGTGAAAGTAAGGTTGGATGAACAGCTGTGCATCAAGGCATATTCATGCAATGACGTTGAGTTTACTCTACATTTCTACAGTGTGTTAGATCTGTGTCTTAAAAAGCTACAAGGGCTGGATTTTGCATTTGAATCCATCTGTCTGGGTTGTGGAGCTCTTGTTAAAGTCACAGAATGTGGGGTTTAGTTAGAAGAGGGATGTAAACTCAAGCACAATCCTTTAGACATCGTTGGATCTCTCTAAAGCATTGGCTGCGCATACGTACTGTAGCTGGACAGGACCGTAGTCCTCCGGCTACACCTGCTCAACCCGGGACGTTAGTTCAGGGACCTAAGTCAGAGCTCAGACACACACACAATGTGTGTCAGAAATGTAAAACCAAGTTTGTGAATGCACACCTCCTGCTAAGATATCGCTTTCCTAGCTGTCCCTCTCTCCATCAGTCTGACTGCTCCGATGGTGAAGTGTGGTTTTACGTGACAGGAGGGTCAGCGCCTGAAACACAGTCTGTTTATATCTATGTACACAGCCAGTCAGCCGGCGTTACTGAGGCTCTCCTAAATGTCGCCTGTGTGTTCTTTAATATCACTGATCTTTATCTCCGTAGCCATACCGTAGTTTCATTTTTGAGAGGCTGTCCACAACCATAAATCTGTGTCAAAAGGTCTGGGCTTGATTATTTGGCAGCTCGCGCCGGTGATGGGTAATGCCAGCGCAAATGTTGCTGCTATTCAGATATTCTGAGGAATTCCGTCTATATATGGTCACGATGTTGTGGAAAAACACTTAGCAAAGGAAACGAAAACAAACGAATTACAGACTGTGGGAATTTCAGAAAGATAGAGAGAATGCACTGTGGTTAGTTTTGTGATCAGTCAGTATACATGTTTACTGTGAAGACCTGACCCGGTGGCTCCTGAAGCAGCACTTTTTTAAAAAGTTTGAATGGACGCTTTATCTTCCTGAGCAGCTTACGTTCAAAACCCAGAAAGGACTCCGTCACGGAAAAAAAAGCCCCATCTGTAGCAGAGTTTCTGATGTGGCTGCCAGACAGACACCTGAAATAGACATTACCAACAATCAAACACAAGCGCGCCGAACTGCTATATTAAGGCATTCTTATCTCTTAACATGTCCAGCCTCGACGCAGCGCTAATGGGCGCGTTGTGCAACAGTAACGCACAATCTGTGCGTTAGGAGTGTTTTCTCTTTTCGAGCGTGTTTATTTTCTCTTGGTGAGGTCCTGTTGTGGCTCTCATTACTCAGCGAGTTAAAAGCTTTTAGAATCAGACTCATAAAAACAAGAAATCTATTTGGTTTTTTGGCCGCTCGTCCAACTCCCTCCGCCTGCAGTCTGTCAGAGCGTGGAGGCAGTTTGTGAATTTATTTTCTCATAATTAGTTTGGTAACGGCATATGCTCGGCAGACACGCTCTCCCCTCTCTGCGTGTCTTTTCGTGTTCGGAGATGTTTAGATAGCTGAGATGTGGCAGAGATAACTGGTAAAACTCGATACTCCCCAATAGCTTTGCCCTGAAAAAACCAGAAGACCCAGCTCTCTCGGCGCTGCGCCTGCCTCTCGCTCAGCGTATCGTGATTGATGTAATTGTAGACCGAGACATCTGTCAGAATCATTGCGTCTCGGAGAGCCAGGGCCTATCTCTGAAAATGTCATTATGCTCAGCCTGTCTGAGCTGAGCTGCGCCAAGAAAACATTCGGACTTTGTACCAAGGTATTTTGAGAGGGACAGAAACCGCAGAAGGAGCTTGGTTGTGTAAACGTCGTGTTGTGACTTGTGAAGCGACGGAGGGCAGGGCCCGGGCGCTGGCTGTTCAGAAATAGTCACGAGTGTGAGTCGCAATGCTGTTTTTTTTTTTTGTTTTTTTTTGCTTACGGGGGCCTCGTGGCAAGCAGCTGAGCATAGGCTGAGCCGAGGCCGGGGGCCAGCTGAACATCCTGAACTCTGGCGGGGCACAGGCATGCAGCAAACGAGGCCGCATTTGTGGTCTTGATTGGGGTCGCGCTGCTTCTTGACCTTCATAGCTTCAGACAGAGCGGAAAAAAAGTGAGCAGCCCTCTGATTTCGACCCTCTAGCTTTCCTCCATTAGCAGCACCCTCCCAAGAGGAGCTCCCTCGCTTGAGTACACAAAACCTGCCCAAAAATATGCACGTCTGCCGTGGCACCTTCCGACTGCACACTTCCTACTTAAGCTGCACCCTGCGAACTCCGCTGCGCAATGTAACAACACACCAACGCTCCAGTAAAGGACTGTTTTGCGCTGCCTCACACATGGCAGCGTCCCAGCATTTGCTCAGTGTCTCGAATCTTGTGAAGCGTTGTGGAAAACCTGCTTCTGCCATCGGTACTGCCGCGAGGAAGCTACTCATCTGCACTAAAAGGAATCCCACACTCAGACAGACAGAGCTTCATCTTTTGGGAAGGTTAGAGGTTAGAGAGGTGGAGTCAAGCACAATTAAGCCTCGTGTCTGCAAGCACCTGCCCTGCCGAAGTGTCCTCGAGCAGGACGCTGAACCCCCACCGGTCCTTGTAGCTCCCCACTGACCTCCCTGCAGAGGAGGGAGTCACGCTAAGAGAGAATTCCCCTACGGGGACTAGTTTAGTGTCACATTATCCTGCTCCACTCTCCGAGTCTCCACTACAGTCTGCCGCTTGTCTGCCCCCACAGAAGCCGCCGCCGCAGCTGGGGCCACCGGGGGAGCTGCTGGGGGAGCCGCCGGAGGGCCAACCGCCACCGGTGTTTGCCAGAAGACCAAGGAGCACGATGTAGTGCAGCGGCAGCGGGTGGTGGACCTCTGGAAGGACGGCAAGTCAGAGGGGGCCATCGGGCTGGAGCTCAGGATGCCCAAATCCACGGTGCACAGCATCATCGTCAAGTATCGCCTCAGCAACACAGTGGAGAACCTGCCGCGCAACGGGCGACCAAAGAAACCCTGAGATCAGGGGAGGAGACTCGTCTGAGGGGAAGAAGAAAGGACACTTTGATAAAACGTAGACTGAAAAAGTGACAGTGGAAACCTGAATGCATGAGAAGGACCAAAAAGGAGCCAAGGACAGAGCACTTGTCTTTGCTGGATTGTGAAGAATATAAAGGGAGAAGTAAGGCTCGCTGGACCATTCGAATAGGGATGAAGAAAAGTGAAAAGAAGTGGCGGCGCTTTGATTCACAGAAGAAAACAAGCAATCAATAGCAGAGAGAAAGAGAAAGAGAGAGAGAGAGAGAGGGCCAAGATACAAAGGGAGAGGTAAAGAACTGGCCCGGAGATGAAGCACTAATGATGTCTGAGGCACAGAGACAGAGAAAGGAGAGATGACCTGTCTGGAACAAACAAATATTTAAGCACTAGTGAAAAAAAACTTTGCCTTTGTGAGGAAAAATGTCTGGAGACGAGAAAGAGGGGGAAAAACACTACATGTAAATGCAATCGCAAATTTTCAGGAATTCGAAAATGAAGGCAGAATTCAAGAGCAATGCAACAAAGTTTTTTTTCCCCTTCTCGAACAGATCATTCTAGACTTCTTTTTCTGTTTCTCGCTCTGCACAGACAAAAGATTTCCCCACAGATCAATTCCTCATCTGCCGCCTGACTGAACAAGTCTGTCCCCTGGCTCTGACCCTGTACTCCCTCATTCCTCCACAGTCCTCCACCTCGCTCTCTCTCTCTCTCTCTCTCTCTCTCTCACACACACACACACACACTGTAGACCTCACACACACAACCTGAAAACCTGCAAAGAACTTGTTTAGGTTCAGTTTCCTCCTGCTGAGTACAGGCCGATGAAACCTACACTCAAAATAGAAAAGGGACAAACTGGACCAAGATTAACTTGCAAAAAACAAAAAAAAAGGAAAGAAAGGGAAAAAAAAAGGAAAACGCTAATTCCCATGCCCTCTTTTACCCTAGCATTCCTATGTCCAACCAAGCGTGGACGGAAGAACCATAGAAATAAAAAACTGAAATGTTGCCTTTGTTCAACAATCAGTAGCAATGTTGCTCTGACCCGTTCGTATGGGCAGGCACTGAGATATGTACTGTATCACAAAGCATATTTACTATTGCACCTTTTGGGTGGGTGGGGGTGGGGGGGTCGCTTAAAGGGGAATATCACTCCACTTCAGCAGTTTTAGAGGAGTTCTGTATGTACAAGTGGCTCTGCCCCAAAGTTACAGTACCGACCGTAAAAAGAAAAAAAAACCAGACTCGCTTTGAAGCCCGGACGGACATTTTTGTTCGTCGAGGTTCTTTATTGTGACAGTGTGATGGATTCCACGCTGGAAAAATGTCCCCTGCTCCCCGAGAAAATAAAACACTCTGGACTCTCTCATCGTTTTTCCAGCTCGGCGTGTGTGCGGCAGAGCGGCGCATGTGGGGCATCTTGGTGGGGGGTGAGCAGAGCGCACTCCTCTGCGTGGTCTCTGGAAAGAAAAAGGAAAAAAGTGAACAATGTGTTCTGCAGTGCAAACGGTTCCTGGGAGCTACAGTGGAGTGGTGTTCCCCCTTCGGGCTCGAAGACGAGACAAGTGTGGCCTGCAATGAGAACTCACTGTATGTGCATAGGTGAATGAGTGCTTCTGTGCGTGTGTCGCTGTGTGCATGGTGTCACAACCTTTCTGAATCAGAAATGGTGGTTATTGTTTTCAGTATTGGTGCCAATATGATCCCTGAGTTTCATGACCAGTCTCAAACTATACTTTTTTATATGCCATACGTTAAGAAATATGAAAAACATTTCTATAAAAAAAGGAAGAAAAGTTTTTCTACTAAAAACAGAAAACGCTAAACTTCTCAGATGATTGTTTCAGGTTTTGTGTCTAAATAATGTCTACGAACTTTAAACCTAAGGCAGCAACGATCATCTTTTTTCACGTGAGCAACACGTCTAATCACTAGAGGACTCAATCACTGCAGCAATGTGAAAGTGATCACAAACCCACGGCGAATGATCGCTTCACGCTGCAGCATCTTGTTTAGGTGATATGGGGCCAAACTTTACTGTTCTGCTCCCATTTACCGCGTGTGAATCTGCAGGCAGCTATTTCCAGTAAAAAAAAACTCACTGTAAAGCTTCACAATTTCCTCAGTAGTTGGTGGAGACCAAAACCGACCTCGCGGGACAAAATGTATGGACAGAACGGTCCAAAAAATCTTTCTTTTGATATTGATGCAGCACCCAGCTTTGAAAGTAAACATTACTTCTTTAAAAGTTAAATCTTTAGTTGAAACATGACACAGAAACTCCAGCGAGTTACGGGTTCATGAAACTCTTAAGTCTAACTTGGCCAGACTGACAAACCTGTGCCTTTTTTTTTTTTTAGTTCCTGAAAAGTTAGGAGACACAAGGTTGGCCCTGACGAACATACGCTCAAGCAAAAGCTTTTCAGCGAGCAGAAACGCTCCGTTTCCTAATCAGATCGTAGGCAGGACCTACAGGGCAGAGACTCAGGCGGACCGAGTTGAGGAGTAAAATGATTGAAGTTTTAGAAATCCTCAGCATATTCCACTGTAAATTCAGACCTGTTTCTCGCAGCCTTATTTAGCACCACAGAGGTGTAGTGCAGCAGCATGAGCTTGGCAGTGGAGCGAGGAGAGAATTTTTGGACTTTACGGAGGGAATCTGTTATCTGGCGTAACACAAATGCTTCGTTGAATTCCTCCTCCTGTTTTATTTTCATGGCTGCCTTACCTTATATGACCTTTCGGCAGGGCTCAGCTGATATTGGGAGTTTTGCGAGGCCAAAACAAATATCCATTTTAGAAGCTCCAGTTCTGAGGATTTATAACGCACCCTCGCAGTAAAGTAGAAGTAGAAGAGAATGTGTTGTTCCACGGACGCGTTTTGCAGTTAATGGCGCTGCTTCGTCATAAATGTTTCTTTAGCTGAAGTGAGCTGCAGCTTGGTTTCTTGTGGAATCCCTCGAGTGTTGACAGCTCATTTTAATGCAGCGCAGGCAGCGTTGGGTAACTACTCGTATGTGTAGTTTAAATACGGGGCCGTTACCTATTGAGGTATTGTAGCATCAAAAGCTGGGCTCCAAATTCCTTAGGATACGAATTCTGAGCGTTGAAAAGATTGAAAATCAGGTACAGATCTCTAAACGTTACGTTACGTTTCATCTAGATATTGGTCTGGCTCATTTTATTTCTCCCCCAGCTTCTCCTCAGGTTTTATTAATTCTCTCTCCTTCGTCTCTGTCATCTGGCCCCACAGCTTTTTTTTTTCTTTTTCTCCAGTGCACCCGCCCGTTATTTCTCTTTCTCTCTCACCCAGTCTTTACCTCAATTTGTTTAGCGTCTTGTCAGATTTTGTCTGAGTGCTCACATGGACACACACACACTCACACACTGACTCACTTCTCTCTCTCTCTCTTCATCCCCCCACTGGCCTCCACTGGCCAAACGCCATAACTTTTCCCATAAGTGGTCCCCCTCTGGTTCTGCACACAGTTGCAGGCTCAGTACCCCCCCTTATCGTAGCTTTGACCTGCACGGGAGTGTTATGACAGTTTATCTTTCCCCGTGGCACGAGTGAGAGAAGTGCACTGTTAGTCTATTCCTGGCTTTGTTTTGAAAGGAGTGCTAAACTCGCCGTTCCACTCCCTGAGCAGATCCATGAGAGCACACAAATGTGGGAAGCGCATATCTTTGTGTTGGCCAGCTGTGCCGTTGTGCAGAAAGAAGTTGATCTCCATGCATGTGTGCGCCTGTGTCCTCATGTGCCTGTGTGGCTGATTATGCGAACGCCTGTGTGTGTGTGTGTGTGTGTCTGTGTTTATACTCATTGCCGACCTCACTTTCTCCACATTAACAATTATGCATTCTGGGGTTTTATGATTAAAGTAAACATGATACTGTATATGTAATATGATATATTGGTGTACTGTAATGTATTATGCAAGTTCGCTCATTAAAGGAGAAAATAATATCAGGCGTGCCTGGACTTGGTTTGTTTTGCTAATAATGCAGAAACAGTGTGTATAGTGTTGAAGTACTTCTAAGATTTGTAATTATTGGGATTCCTTAAAGTAAAGATATTGGTGATTCCTTGCTTGATTTATTGCAAACAAACAAAGCTGGAGGTTGTTGACAAGCACTTTATTGGCAGATATTTTTAGTGCTTGAGCTTCTCAAAACCACATTTCCCACAGACGATGTTGCATTATTTTGCAAAAGACGTTATTGATGCTGTGATGTTATTTTGTGTCCACTTTCAGTGCACAACATGTTTTTTTCAACATTTTTAAAGTGGCAATTCATGCAGCTCATGATTTTCACGTCTTTCTCAGAGAAACACATTCCGAATTATACCTGGATTTTATGACCCATAAGTCGTATCTGCACCAAAAGAAACAAATGATTTAAGGTCCTTGTGTGAATTTTTAAGTGTGCAACTAAAGTACACATGGTGCGTATTTTATGGACTACCAGTGAAGTAGTTCTAATAAATATGCATCATTTTGACTGCTCATACTTTAACAAAAAATAAATTGTTCGGTAAACAACAGTATTTCGATAAACGCGTTATTTATTCAGAACATTTCGAGAAGAATAAACAATGATTTATAAAGAAGCTTTACTCAGGTTCAGTAGGAAGAACAGCATCGTCTCTCTCTTTTACTCTGCATGTAGCAGATATCTGCACCGTGATTCTTGGAGAATGATCTAGACCTAGATCTAGACCTAGAGCTAGATCTAGGTCTAGATCTAGACCTAGCTCTAGGTCTAGATCTAGACCTAGAGCTAGATCTAGGTCTAGATCTAGCTCTTCCTCGTGTCTGCACCGTTCGGGTGAACACGCATACAGTATCACAGGAATGTCTCCAGAAAATCTGACACAAACGTCCATTAGAATGAACTGATCAGAATATGAATTTGTAAATTTCAAGTCGACTGTTTTATTTGTGTGTGTGTGTGTTTTTTTATTAGAATATAGGGTCAGAGGGGGACGTCGGTTTTATAGATTGCGAATTTATGCTTTGTGATTTTGAGGTATACAAATAAAATATAATTCGATTTGAGTTTCAGACGTTCGTCTTAATCACTGAGAACTTTCTGTTCTTCTCTCTCTCCCCCTGCAGTACTCAACGGGCCTCCCATGTCTGTAAAGAAGGAGCGAGAAGCAGAGATGCTGGTCAACCGACAGCAGCGCACCGGAGAGGTCATCTGTATTGACGACTAGACTTCATACGCATACTCTTTCTCACACACACACACACGCACACACACTGAAACCCATCTGCAGCAAATGTATCTACACTTCCTCTCCAAGACAGTTGAGTTAAACGCTCTTTAAACAGCACCAACGATCCACACCTCCAGTATTAAAACTGACTGACTGAGGGTGAACTTATTGACCCGTGATGGTGATTGTAGTCCCTTCACACACTCTGCTGACTGGTACTCCCCAGAAACTATCTAAACTAACTAATCACACACCCCCATGCACATGTGCACTTGCTGTCCATGGACACATACACACCTACAGTACATGCAATCCATATTGTCTCATAACTTCCTGTGACCTTTTCTCGTCTGCCTCAAACCATTATACTCCTCAAAACGCAGCCTCCTCACACAGGCCTCCTCCTCTTCCTGTAGGGACGCTTCAGGATTGTACACGCACACACATGCGCACACACACACACACACACACACCTCAATCCTAAAACCTTTAGATCTCCCAATAGACCATGTAATCCTCCTCCTCGACTCCTTAAACTCTCAACAGGAAGCTGCATGTGAAACTAAAATCATTTCTGCCACAGCACTCCATCCCCTGAAGCATGCTCTAATCACAATGACGCTGTCTCATGGAAAAGGAGAAAAAAAAATGGTTTAAAGCTGTGCCTAAAAGCGTTTCAATACTGTTTTTAATTCTCCAAGAGAGGCTGAAAATCTAATTTCTCAGTCACAGCAGCTCCAAGCACAGCTCAAGTTTTTTTTTCTTTGCTTATTTTGATGGTACATGTTTGGATTAAACCCACACAGAAAAGTATGATAATGATAATTACATGCGGGACTTGTTCAACCACGTAAAGTATTCGTCGACGCACCGTCACTCTTCCATGGTTTATGTACAGAGCTCTGAGGTATTTGGGGGGTTTGTTCCAGAGAAGGTCTCGCGACAATGCTATTTTTCAGAAACCTCCTATGAATGTTTATAACCTTTCATAAGCAAGTCAGTGTTATTAAAACCCATCAACACTCCTCCCTTCCCCTCGTCCCTCTCAGTCAATTTTCTTTTCCAGGTTTTTTTTTCCTGTTTTTTTATTTCTTTCTACAGAATCCTGTGATATACTTTGCGTATTTAAACAGCTCATTCGTGTTCTCTTGTGTTTTTACTCTTGCGATTATCGGTATAGTTGCTGTCGATGTTGCTGTTGTTCCCGCTGTTGCTATTTGAGAAAGAGCTTCTACCAAAAGAGACTTTTTTTTTGTGACAGGAAAGGATTAAAGACAGTACGATACAGTATGTGCAACACATAAGGCACCTCTTTGCAATGTTTGTCCTATAATTACCAGAGAACGCAAACGAAGAAGTTGAGCTAACTTCAGAGGATATCTTACAAGAAAAGTAGTTCTTCTTGCTTACATTTTAGATTTGGGGCTTGCAAATGACATATTTAGAAAATAGACATTTAACCCTCAATGCTTGTATGGACAAAAGGAAAATCTAAACACTTGCTTCTGGTGAAAATACATGGTGATTATTTGGAAAATACAGAGGCAGGAAATAGGTTTTATACTCGGTACCATTAAAAAAAACGCCTTAATAGCTGAACAAATGTAAAGTCATAAAACCGAATTAAGAACCTGATGTCAACTTGTATCCCTGTATCTGCTTTATGGTTTAAAAAGGTAGATAAGAGTTCATTTATCCCACGAACCCAGGACATTTCACACAGACCTTCCCAGGAAACAGTCCATTTTACTAATTATGTTTCATACTAAATCGTTTTGCAAACCCTGAACTAAAATGTTGCATCAAAATCAAGCACTTAGTTCTTTTTCCACTTTTACTTTGTCTTCTTTCCAGATTTCTTTGTTCATTTCTGGGTATCTTTTTGTCACTGTGTATGTAGTGGTGCCAGTCGAATGATGACTGGCAGTGAAAACATGTCAATGATAATGCATCTCCTCCTTTTCTTTCTTTTTTGTTTGTAATAAAACAATAAAATGATGAAGTTTGTGAATTATTTCAGAGGGTTTTTGCATTTTAGACATATTGTCACTTTTCTTGACACTAGGCTTTTTAATATTCTGACAACAGCAGAATAATAAAAAACGTGACATGTTCACCATAATGACATCATAATATCAGTTATACAGTACTTCTGCATATTTTAATGGTTTGCTAACACCAGCCACTCGAAACAAGTGGACTAGGGGCTTTAGAAGCAAATGCAGTATAAAAAAACAAATAATAATGTGTGGATGGTGGGAGGAAGCCAGAGTACCCAGGGAGAACCCACACAAAAATGTCTGACATGCCATTATGTTTTATGAGTGCTCAATAAATCAGAGCCAATACAACCATCTGAAATGTCCTGGAAAAGAAAGAAACCCCTGGTGTACAAGGCACCGCACACCAGGCAGGTCAGCCAAGGAAAACAATAAGTGATGAAAGTGAAAAAGGCCAAAGTCTGGTCGGGATGCTGGAGATACTGACCTCGCTTGGTCTTGCATGGCTGCTTCAGGAACAGGTTCCCTAATCTTTATTTGTTTATACAGTATCACTATGGTAGCAATAGACTTCAGAGGCGTACAGCAACAGTTTGATTCCTCCACTTTTTCACTAAGGAGAAATAGTGGAAGGTTTATAGACTCTAGACCTGAATCAAACTAAAGATGCATCAAATGAATTAGAGTCTCCAGTGCGTTTGGAGGGGACTGTACCGGCACTGTTGAGATGATCATCATCATTGGTACGTTTCACCTCTACTTCAGCATCACTGTAGCTTCAGCAGACAAGTGAGCGACATAGAGGAGAGGCGTCGCTCACGTCTGTCAGCGGGGAAGTAACCTTACCTTTTGTTCATCTCGTCCACTGTCATATTCTGGATCTGATTTGGACTTGAACACGTGTGACTGGATTTCAAAAGCTGTCATTTAGAATGATAAACGAGGAAAACTAAATGAAATTGTAATGCTATAGTTTGTTTATGTAGGCTCTGGGGCAGGTGAAGGAATGGAACCAGCAGGGGGGCAAGGATTGGTGCAAAGGGTCAGAACAGGTAAACCACAAAGGCAGACTGTAGGAGAAGTAAGCAGGTTCTATTTTATATCATTCAAAGCTGATTCTGTAAAGTGGCAGGATAAAATATGTAACCGGAAACACACTATACAGCCTCTTTAACTGATGTGAAGATCTGAAATAGCATTTTAATCCTATTTCCACAATGTATTTCTGGTATTAAGCTCAAAATTTATTCAGTAGTGGGAAGTGTCCTGATGTAAATTAAATACTGCAGCGTGTCTGGCGACTGTGAAGTTTAACATTTAACAGACAAAATGATTTACACACCTTTGGCAGGAGGAAAAGCCATCGTTAATAAATGAATATAGATAAATCTTCTAACTAAACCAACACAGGGTAAAGAACGGCGTTCTTCAGACAGTCCGTTCCGATTGGCTCGGTAGAGGCAGGAAGACGTTGATGTGGGAGGCTGATAGCATGTTCGCAGACACGCAACAACAACCTTGAGTAGCAGATGGCTGATGATTCATGGCGACTAAAGGTGAAAAGTGAGGCTGCTCTGTTATTAGGAGCAGATTGATGCCGCTCTGTTCACTATTTACTGTTATCTCAGCTTTGTGATCTCTGGTGGAAATGTCTGGAGATTATGTCAACTCCCATTATGTGCACACTGACAGGTTAATTTTAGATGAAATATTGACTGTCTCGGGTGAACGCTTTTCTGTACAGTTCATTCGTTTTATGTTTGCGTTTCAGGTGCTTCAGCTGCAGATAAACTCACAGGACAGTGCTTCAGTTACTCTTGTCAACACAGATTATTTTCAAATGTCAAAATGATACGTAAATCCACCCGTTTATGATGCTTTGACAGTTAAATAATGAAATCCACTCTTCTGGTGTTATTAATTGGTATCTTTGCAACAGATTGACTAAATATTAATAGTGAATCTATCTGATCTGTCCAGTGTTTACACTCTCTGAGCTGCCTTTTGGTTCTGAGTTAGTATTGACCAGTGAATATTAGTTTTGCTTAAACCAGATGCCTGAAAACAACACAAGACTGAGACTGAACCAAAACAGTTTCTGTGATAATTTCTCTTCTATTTTTTGGCATTTCTCAGCAAATTTGAAAAAAAGTGTAACTTTTCAAGCAAAACAGAAATTATGACGAATGAGTTGAGAAACATAAAAAAAACAGGTAATGCATACATCATCATTTTACAGAGAACTTCTTCACATGACTTCACAAGATTTTCCGAGGGGGTAATAAACTTTGACATTTAGAGAAAAAAGGAACTGGGCAGGGAAGTGTGTGTGTGTGTGTGTGTGTGTGTGGCGAGCGACGAGGCATGTTTTTCCTCAAAGACTTTCAGCTATGTGGTTCAGGTTCAGATTCAGGAAGTGAAAATTTAGATGCTGCTGGTGTGGGTGTCTGAGTGCACAGGACACTCATGGGATCCAGTTTGTGTGTGTGTGTGTGTGTGTGTGTGTGAGGTCGGGTGCTGACAGGGAAATTTGAAGTTCACGGGAATGTGGGGGTGACGGGGAGGGTGAGTGAGACACAAAAGGAAGAAGGAAAAAGGTAAGTTAATCAAACAGGATATGTGTTTATACATTTTTTTCCATTTCAAAACATGAACATTTGGCTCTAATTTAGAAACTCGCTGCAGTAAAGTGCTGAAGAGAAACCAATGTGGTCCATCCACAAAAACTACTTATAAACAAGAGTGGGAGTGCTGAAAGCCACTGCTAGAAATACTTGCTGTTTGTATTGCATAGGGGAATATCAAGCAAGAAAGCAGCAGAGTATATGAAAGAATGAGAAGGAATGCGTTTTCAGGAAGATTAAATGAAAGCAATCAGTCGTATCATGTAAAAAAAACAAACAGCGGCTTGAGAAAATGTTATTAACCATAAGATGAATGATCTGAAATTGATATTTATTTGCGGGCATTACTCTCAAAGTTAAGCTTCCATGTCACACTCACTCTTACTTAGTCGACTAGAAGAAACCAAAGAACCAGAACTTTCTAGGCATTTTCCAAGGTTATCAAGATGTCTTTATACAATCTGGAGCCGAGCCACTGAAAATGAATCAGACCCTTTTGTACACGTTGGCACTTCTCCATGCTTGTTCTGCAGAGTTGTGATCTGGTGTTTTACAGCTCATCTGAAGTTTATTCCTGGGCTTTTACCAGATACACTCACAGTGACAATGTCAACAATGCTTACCATCTTACTTTGCACAAGCAAGCATAACATTTACTTGTCACCTGTGGCGATGGTGATTCATCCTAAAGTCATGTTTTACTATCTGCTGACTGTGTGAGACTTTCAACATCTGACAAGACTTAACTACACCCATGCATGCAGTTCTTTGAGGTACAGTGGTGCAAAATGCTAATATTAGCACGCTAACACTGGCAGTGCCATCACAGTGATGGTAAGTAGCTAACGTTCACCATGCTAGTTTAGCGTTTCTCAACATTAGTGCTCAGTGACATTAGTTTTGCAGTAGACTCTGGTTTCAATCTGGACATGTAGTTGATATTGGCTGGAAGTTGTTCATCTTGGCAGGAGATGGTCCTGATAAAGGGGTGGTTAGGGTTAGGGAAAACTGTTGGTAAAAGCAATGAGTCCCAGAAATGTTACAAAACCACCAAAGAAAGGTGACCATCTCTGGCTGAGCTGCTGCCTTAGAGCGTGTTTGTCACATCACTTGTGCTCCTTTAAAGATGATCATTTTGTTGTCAGTCTGCAATCTTTATTAACCAAAATTCAAGTTCTGACCTGATGGTGGAGCTAGAAGGAACCAAAGACTCATCCTTAAGGACCAAGAGTTCGACTTTTTTTTTTTAATTCAATCTACCAAATAGTTCACTCTGCAGGGTAGTTGACGAGCAAATAAGTTATGTAGATTTCTATGAATGCAAATGTGCTTGTTTTTTTATACTTTGATAAAAAAAGGTATTTATTCTGGAAAAATAAAAACCCCAACATTGCTCTTTCTAAATACAAAATCTGTTATATTCAATGTGAACTTTTGACCACACTAGAGCCTTCATCAAGGCCTTGCCAATACTATTTCATGACTGATTAATGTACTGATAGTAGTAATGATAATGATTTACACATAGGCATGAAAGCGGTGGAAATCGTGTCAAACAGATATTGGCGGCAAAAAAAAAAAAAAAACAACTATATCTAGAGCATTTATCTGTATGCATCTATAACTTGCACATACTTTTCAAAAGTAAAGCCAAGTATACTATACACAAAAAGAACTTACAATCAATTTCAACCTCAAAAAAAAAAAAAAAGGGCACAAATTCACATCTACGTTTTTTAAAATGCACTTTCCTTGCAGCTTGTGACTTAATATGCACATATGTGAAATGATGTATATACAAAGTGACTAAAAAAGCTTAAAGCTATTTCACGCTCACACAGCATGTTGCATTGGAAAGACCATGAAATCAGTATAAAAAAAACAAACGATTTAATTCATTACATTTCACACAAGGATGCTATACTGTATAAAATATGAATGACAACTCGTGTCGCCTTTTATAGTGTCGCCATCTGACACTCGCACATGTGCTCTCAGCTTCTCGAGGCACCCGGTGATATAAAAGTGAAAGGTGCATGCACAGCTTTACTGTCAGTCAGATAAAGAGAGTGTTAGCACAATTTATTACATTATGCAAAGGCTAGCATGAGCATCCAAGTATTTCTTTTCATATCAAGCCCTTTATCTAGAGAACAGCTTCCATCACATCTGTTCTCCCGGCAGACATTCGTTGAGGCCTTTCGTCCCCACTGAGTCTTGGTTTTAATCCAAAGTCTGTATTTCAGATCCAAAGCAGCAGCGCTGTCCAGGAAAAAAATCCACGACTTCCACAAATGTCAGGCTTGTCTTTGGAAAGGGGCTGTAGCACATTATGATGCCTTCAACTGCTTATGACTGTTTAACCATGTAAAAAAAAAAAAACACACTCTTTTCTAGTCAGACAAGTTTGTTCACTCCTAAACGTTTTCCATCCAAACCACACGACGGATGCTCCGAATTTCAGTTGACTTTAAAGATGCTGAAGACGTGAGGCGAGGCGGAGGGAGCGCCCACGGTGTGGAGTCTGAAGGACGAGCCCGTGATGGCCTGCAGCTCCGTGCCTCGGTCCAGTCGCAGCAGGCCAGACACCTGGCAGGACTTCACGAAGTGGAAGGCATGTGGCCCGGCAGAGGGGGTTGTTGCATAGCCCTCTATACACTGCAGCTTCTGAGGCCTTTGACCAATGGTCACCACATCTAGCTTCACGTATGGAGTCTGCTGTTCGTTGAACAACACCTGAGGAGACACAGAGGAAGAAGATGATCACGCCAGAAAAAGTGAGGGTTTGAGATTACAAAAACAAAATATATCACGGGGTTAGAAATATTAAATATAATGTTTTAAAGAATCTGAAGAATAACTTTTGCATTTCAGTTACACTCAGTTTATTCTCTGGTCTAAGAAACTAATGATACCAGAGTTGTGTGTGTTCTGCTTTAGGAAAACAAACCACAGTTCTCAAACCCATGTGTTCAAAATGTGTCCTAAGCACAAAGTATACAAGGTCTTCCTTAAATAAAACAAAGGGCAAAATGAACAATATTATGATTTGGAAATAACCATTAAAATAAAACTATATCCCGTTTCACAGATTCCAGTGCCACATTGCACTTGACCAGTGTGAGACGAATTCTTGTTGACACCCAGAGCTGAACTGACCTTCAGCTGCCAAAACAAAACTACTGGACGCAATCCATCCGCTAGATTTTGCAGACATTAGGACATTTTGGCCACTTAGAAAGAGCAGAACAAGATCAGAAGACTGACATTTTACCTCATTAAGCTGACACAGCAAATGTGTGAGCCCACACTTGTTTATTTACACTATCACACAGGAGATGCAAGAGTAGGGGAGAGAAAGCCAGTTTGGTTGGAGCCAGTTATCTGTAACCGAACGACATCTCCCAGCACCAACTCACCTGGCAGAACAAGAAGTAGACGCCTGCTTTCTCCACAGTGAAGGTGCCCTGCTCCTTGTTGTACGTCACGGCTTTACTCATATTCAGCGTCCTCTCCTCCCAGCCCTTTATAACACCACCTTCTCCCACTGACACACACACACACACACACACACACACACACACAGGAAAACCAAAGCTGTTAATCTAACAGACCACAAACTCACAGATTATTCTAAACCTTTACGGCCTTACCTTGCTGAGAGGAGACTTTGGTTACTGGTGGAATGTAAAAGAGACATTTAAAGAGAAAAGAAAAAGGGAAAGAGTCAATTAATATTTTATGAGTGCAATCCTATAAGGGCATAAGATTGAAACCTCTTAAGCAGATGCTACACGAGATGGCTGTAAGGGTTGTGCCAAGCCACTTACTCTCAAAGTGAGACGCCGCTTTCTTTCCATTTCCATTCTTCCCTCGTAACGCGCTCCCTTCGGAAGTAAGAGAACGGCAGAATATGAACAGGAATGGAAAACAAATTACGTCTGTGGTTTTGTTTTCTGTTTGATAAAACAATCGTTCCCCGCTGCATCTGTCTGACAACACGGTGTGCTCATTTGCGGCCGTTCAGCTTTAACCTGGCTCGCTTTAATGCAGTTAGCAGATGGGCAAAGGATTTCCTTTCACATGCTTCAATATATTTCCTCAGTCTGCTCTTTTCAGGCAGAAGTGTGTGCCTCTTTTATTTTATTTTTTTTTACTGTGGGGGCTTAATCTCCGTGCCAGCTGGTCGCAGTCATCTAAAAAGAGGAAAGGGTAGAGCGACGATGAATTGATGTATGTGAGGGAAAGACAGTGGCTGATAGAGTAGTAAACATAGCCCGAGAGACACAGCTAAAAATGCTAAACGAAAGAAATGAAGTGTCGGAAAAGGAGAGTCAGAAAGGTCTTTGGCTGCTCCGTGACCCGAAAGAGCCGATTAAGAACAGAGTGAAGCAACAGCTACGGCCCCTGCTCTGATAAATATAATAAATAAAAGACAACACTAAAGGGCCAGAGTTGAAGAACGCCTTCTCCTTTTACTCACTAAAGGTTTATTTGAGCTTTGCAGTCTGGCAAATTGGGAACGATTTTAAGTGTAAACACAATTTCAATACTTTGCGTGTATGAACTGTGAAATACATACTTTATGTTTTCAGACGAAGCAGCCAAACACCGGGCCCCTGACGTTACACTGCAATATTAAGTCTCTGCTAAAACAACTCACGAACGGGTGACCCTGTAGATTTAGGATTTGCTATGGGTGAGCATAAAGCCCAGAGGCTCGACATAAACTGTCAGTCACCAGCGGAGAACATAACTACAGTGTCCTGCTGAAATGCTGCACAGTCATGGTCAACTTTCCACAAGCTGGAGAAGACTGGCTTCTTATTTTATTTCTTTTCTCTGTCGATAGTCCTGAATTTCTTAACACTGCTTAATATGTTTTGGAGAATCCGGTCAGATCAGATATCAGTTGCTACAGAAACGCGCGCAGCTGAGCAGTACAGATGTATTCTCTTTGCGAAGGTTTATTCCTTGAGCGAATTCCAAGACGAAAGCGGCCGCGGGGTTTACTCTCGGACAAAATCTATGCAATCAAGTGATCCTGTAATGTGTGACGCAACACAGGCTATAAATACAGCAATGATAGGTCATCAAATGTCACCGCTTTTACAACAAATCATAGCTGTGTCAGTCATGAGCTTGGGGGGTGGAGGGGGGCCCACGCCAATTTCATTGACCAAAAGCGTGCGACCAAATCTGCCTCCCGCACCAGCTGGTTTTCTGGGCTCCGAAGCCTGGTCAGACCTGTAATTTCTGAAACAGTCATCCAGCTGCCTACTTCTTCCTGTGTCAACTTTTAGCAGCGGGTAGTGCCTGTGGCCCGCGAGACCTGACCAAAGTGGCATGTAGGCCGGAGCTGGCCAACGTTTGTGTGCACTTGGTAAGTATATTGTCCGTGTGGTGATCTGGAAAGCTCAAAAACACAATACGCTATATACTGGCGTCGTTGAAGTCGGGAAAATGCAGCTCTGGAAGACTTTTAATTTGCAATACCATCTCTCTTGACTCTCTGGCCCACCAGCAGCTCTCTCTTCTCCAGAATGAGCTGAACAATGGCCTTTCTCTGTGTGTTGACCTGTGGAAAGACAATAAAAACACTATTAACAAAGCTAATAACTTTATTATGACTTTTGCTGGCACAGATCCCACACAGCCACACACTGCTTCTTCCAGACACTTCGCTTCCGGCACCCTGGCCCTGCAGCCAAAGCTAGCTTTAGGGTAGTCCTACCACTTCCTCAGAGACTGGTTGCAACACCTAATGCATGCATGTATTTAGTGCTTTACATTCCTCACATGTCTTTGCTCCCTTTTTGAGAAAGAAATTAGTTTTGTCAAGCCAGCAAAGTCTGAAAGCCAGCTGGGAGCCTGCTGAATTACTTATATGAAGTAAAAGAGAAGCAGCGCGGGGAAAGTATGTTGAAATTTACTGCTACTGTGGAAGTGGAGACAGTGAGTTTCTCTTCTTGCTCTAAATGTTCACCCACTGGCTCTCATCGGGAGCTGGCAAATGATCAAATGGACACACCGGGGCCCCTTGGGAAACGCTCCAGCATCAACACTCCACGTGTCCAATTTCGGGGTGTTTGTGTGTCAGAGTGTGTCTGAGGAAAAAACTGTGTGTGTGTGTGCGTGTGTGCAGGTCTGTCAACATGATACACAGCCAACCTGTTGCCCTGATCTCAAATCCAGTGGCCCTGGCTTAGTAAATACTGTGAATTGGAAACCGAGAAGAGTTTCCATCAGCTCCTCTTGGCTCCTTTTGAAAATACTTCGCCTTGTGATGCAACCTCCCGCTGGAGCCCAACATTTGCTGCAAGTGCATTGAGTTTTTAAAACCAGCTGGTCCCTACTGCTCGCTCAGATTGTTGACCTGGCTCTGCGTGTTGCAGACGCGTTACACTTGCCACACTTTATCTCGCTGCCCGTTTTATGCCCGCAGCTCCGGCCCAGTCATCTGTGTATAAAAAGTGCTCACAGGCCAAATAGTTGAGGCTTTCCAGTAAATTGGGATAAAACTGGAGCGCACACTGGCACCAGAGTAATTAAACATGGCGGGGTTGCGGAGGTAGGTCGCTCACAAACGCAAGCAGCAACTCCACACGACTGCACTGCACTTATTGGTAAGCAAAAAAAAAAATCATAAATAAGTTGCCACACAGCAAAACTGTGCAACAGAACAGAAGTGTGGACTTTTACTTTCTCTAAACCCCCCGCGACGAGTCCCATAAGCGCAGCCACACAACAATCTACATACCAAACATTTAATGGTTGGTGAAAGTTAAGGGCGAGTAAATATTATTGTTGGTGCAAATGGGAACGCTATGCAGACAAACCTGGTCCAGTCGGTCCTGCAGGATCTTAAACGACTCAGAGAGGTCCCGAGTCTCTCGCCAAGTCCACGCCGTGAACAGCGCGCTGCACGCGGCCAGAGACAGAGCCACCAGAGCCAACGAAGCCCAGACGACCCGCAGCTTGCGCGCTCGCCTCCTCTGCAGAATCCGATGCATGTTGGCGCAGACTGCGCTGCTCACTGCTCACCGCGGCACGACGTCCGAAATCCGCATTTCAACTCCGTTTAAGCAGAGCGCGAAGTCCCTCCAAACGCATTTCTGCCCAAATGTCCATGTTGGTGAGAAAGACGCGCGAGCGAGGAGCCTGAAACGCGGACTGCGTGGAGACGAAGTGATCTGTTGGTTAATTACCGGTTTTTCTGACAAATGGAGGGTTTTAAAGCAACAAATCACCCGAGTCGTCTTCTCCACAGATCCAGGCCACCATCATCTGTGTGTGCAGGCCGTCTCCAAGTACACAAAACACTCTCCAACTCCACTCATCCACTGTTGCATCCTTCTCCTCGCGATTCGTTGACTCAGCTCTCTTGTCTTCCCTTTAAACAGCGTGCAGGGGGTCACTCTATTAGGCAGAGCAAGCACACATCAGTGCTCACACACGCACACATCAGTGCTCACACAAACACACACAGAGACTTGGAAGTGAACTTTCTATGCGCCGCGAGCGAGCTCTGGTGATGTGATACCAGCTGGAAATGAAAAAGAAATCATATGAATCACACGGGAGCCTACTCTGCTTCTCAAATCACTTCCATCAACTCGCATGCCTCAAAAGTATGTGGCCGTCCACACATGTGATAGTTCCGTTAGTGGCCGCGCGGTGGCGGTAGCGCGTAAGGCGGATAAACGAGCTTTGCTCAGCTGGCAGCCAAAAACAGGTGGAGCACAAAGTGCAAATTTAGGATAAAACGAAGGAAATCGCAGAGACACAGAAAAAACTGCCTTTAACCGTGGCACCTGCTAAATATAGAGTCCGCTCACATGCTGTATAAAACCCCGAATGACCCCTTCACATGGTGCAGACCTCAGAGAACCTCACAATCCCAGCTACAGCTCCTCTCCTGTGGAACTAGCTCCCCATCCAGGTTCGGCCTCTCTACCTTTAAGGCTAGACTCCCTGTCCATGTTGATGAATCTCATAGTTGTAGATGAACCATTTCTTAGATATGATGCTCTAGGTTTAGTCTGCTGGGGGACCTTCCTGACACCCTGAGCTCCTCTCCTCTTTTCCCCTCTCTATCCACTTTTATACCATCGTTGCATGTAAGTAACTGTTTCTTCTCTCCCCCCCCCCCCCTAGTTGTGCTTCGTCCTCTCTCTCCCCCCACGCGAGGAAGGTGGCTGCCCACCCTGAGCCTGGTTCTGCAGGAGAGTTTCTCCCCTCCACCGTTGCCTGGTGCTTGCTCAAGTGCAGTTGCTGGGTTTTCTACAAATCTTCCATGTATATGTTTTTTGTGTTTACACTGTAAAATTCCTCGAGATGACTTATCTTGTAATTTGGCGCTATACATGTAAAACTCAATTGTTTCGAATGTATTAAGTAGCAGCTGGTACTCTGCACACTTCATTGGGTTTAAGGGAACAGGTGGACTATTGCAGGTTTTTTTATTAGCACTTCATATCAGCATATCAGTTCAAGGACTAATTGTCCAGATGTAAATAATACTTTTACGTTGGAATCTTATGCAGGATTCATGTTCAGTGTAACACAGGATTTGTGGAATAACAAACGGCACAAAAAAAGCTACTTTCTTCTTTCTTTTTGGCCACTTGGGTCAAATAACGCCGGCAAATATTTGGCTGACGCCATGTGAAAAAAACCTACGACTCCATTTGTCCTGTTTTATCTTCATCTGAAGGATTTTATGCTCCTGTGTAGTTTGAGGGAGTTTATTTGATCCCATGACGCGTTTTAAAAAGGCGGTGGATGAAGTAGAAAAAGAAGAAGAATCGAGTATTTTACTTTATGACTTCACCTTTATTTCCAAGCATTTCCCAGAATGTGACACATGAACACACGACAGCTGCATGTAACATTTAAAAACACACATTACACCATAAAGTTGTGGAATCTAGCACAACACAACAAAGCTGCAGTCTTTATATTGCCCCATATATGGTAAATACCTACAGTACACATGAACCTCTGAGTAAACATTTCTAACATGTAGCGTCTTTTCTTGTCTCGTATATGCAAAATTGCTCTTTACAGTTGTGATTTATTGCAAAGCTCCCAGTGGATTTGACTTTGAAATTATGTCTATGTTGGGAGCAGAGTTGGCATAATAATTCATATCTCTTGGTCTGGCACTCTAATGGGAAGCTGCAAACAAGGGAGAATATAAATATCTTTTCATGTTCCCCAGGACTCAGCGATTTTTTTTTTGGGACATGCACTCTGTAATACGCAGAGAGTGGTCCACGTGGGGTGCATCTGCAGATTTTGTACGTTGAAGCACACACACACAAAAACAACAACAACAAAACCCTGCACTTTCATTGAAACTATATTTTGAACAAATGATGGAAAAAATGAAAACTGCAAACGTTCCAGAGGAAGGTCAGTGGTTCTTCCTTGTTTAGACTGACAAAGCTAACTAAATAGAAAACCCTCAACTCAGCTGGATTTCATTAAATGTCTGGAAATAACACAAAAAGCCCTATGATGGGAAATCAGATTAGATATAAAACAGCAGTGTAGACCAGTATTGTGCCACTTTCATTTTAACTGGACAGGTTCAAAGACACAGACCGAGTCCAGGCCGAGATTCTATACGAAATTGAACCAGATGGATCTTTTTTTTTTTTTATTCTAAGCTTCATCCGTTTGTTTGAAACCAGCCCAGGACTGCTTTAAGTGCACATCATTATTGGGAGAACTTGATATTTGCATAGCTTAAAAGGAAGAAAAATACCCACAGTGTGCTTCACAACAGCCGCAGAACACCTCTGTCATAAATCTAAAGCTATAGGTCATTAAAAACCCAGTTATTTAACAGAAATACATTGAAACACAGACCTGATTTCGCAATAGACAAGATTTTTGCCACATACAGCCACTTGCCTGTATGTGTGTGGTTATCCCTGTTGTTTTCTACCCAAATAGATTTTGTACAATTAGTGTTGGAACAAGTAATATTTGGACTAAATGTATTTGTTAAAATACGGTGCTATAACACCAAGACGAACTAGCTCCAACACAACAACAACGGTATTTGTTATTTACACCTCTTCTAATTTGTCAACAGAAGCCAACCTTATGTTTGGGACCCACAGCTTTACCATTCATTCTAGTTCTCAACTTGTACTTGGGGAATTGTAAGTTTAACCTCCAACCCGGTCTTCGTAGACTATTGTGAATAAAATCCCTTACAGAAACGATATTATTATGACCGTGGATAATATTTGCAGTTTTGTACTATGGCACTTTCCATTGTAAAAAGTGTTTACCATGGTACTAGTCACAGTGCAAATACCATTTGACCTGACTTCAGAGGCCTGCTGTAGAGCCCCAACTTTTATAGCTTTATAAACGCTTCTAAAAGCCTCTTATAGCCTTCAACATAAATATGAATTCACCAAAAATATATAACTGTAAAGATAAACTTAGGTGCCTGAAAAACCTCAAAGGAAACAAAAAGTAAAAGTACAGTAATCCAAGTTGTTTTATATTTATTCTGGGGAACCTTTTTGTTTACCGTAGTACTAATTGTAAGGGATGGGGCTTTATTAAAACTGTTGTTTGCATTAATAACCTGTTTTTAAAAAAAATAGCTTAAAGACTGTGATTGTCAAGTTTCAGGACGGGGCCATTGACTGGTGGTCTTTGTCTGCACAGTGTGAGTTTGACCTGTTGGCTGTAACGGTCACGAGCCCAGAATGAGGTCAGGGTTGGGTTAGGGCTGGGCCAGGTGCTCCAGTGCCTCCCCCTCGCAGCGCATACAGTGGTAACCCAAGGTAGTCGTGACGTTAAAGCAGCCCTGGTTGAGGTAGAAGTCCAGAGAGGATTTGTTCCAGTCCAGCACAGTGAAGTTGAGCTGATGGCAGCCCGCAGCCAGGCCCAGCTACGACACAATTTAACAAAATCAAATGTATGAGTGGTACAGTAACAGTTACAAACTCCTGTGCAAAACATTCTGAATAATCATCAATGTTCTACAAAGTTTTGGTTTTACTCACCTGTGCTACCTTGCTCATGAGTGCTTTACCAATGCCCTTCCCTGAAAGACAGACACCACAGGCATTAATACAAATTCTATTTGCTCTCCTGCAATAAGGACGTGTCTATTTTTAGTACTGTACCTCTGAACTCGGGCATGACGTACAAATCCTCCATATACACAGCCCTGCCTGTCCACGAGCTGTAGGAATAGAAGTAAAGTGCATAGCCTATCTTTGTATGCCCTGAAAGCAAACAGAGGAAAAAAAAACAAGAGGTTTGTTTGTTTCAGACCGTGTATCTCTAACTGCACATGTTGTATGAATATTATTATTACCTGAAAGCACACGCATGTATTTAAACATCAAACATACCTACCCAACACATCGTGGTATGACGAAATTTAAACTTGTGCTGTATCGTCATTCAGCACATTTCTGTTGTTTATGTTTAAACCATTACGTCATATTGTGAGGGTATAAAGCAACACATAGCAGCACAGTGCCCTCACAAACATTACACATTAAGGTTACATCACATTAACAGAGACACACGTTTGAATACGTAATGAGGACGGTGCATGCTGTCATTCTCATTCTTAGAACTTTAGGAATCTATTTGTGGAAAATATAAACAAGAGGAATGGTTCCACAAGGAATCAGAATCAGATCATCCTCTCAGTCCTACAGGAGATACAGCGGAGGCGTCGTCCAGGGGGGAGCCATTGAAATGCAGGTTGAAGAATGTGGGAGGGGTCAGTGAGGATTTTGGCTGCCCGTCTAGTGGCCTGTTTGTTGTAAACCTGTGCAAGAGTTCTGACAAGCAGGCCAATGATTTTAGAGCCACTGATGCTTTCCAGGAAGGCGTAGTAGAAGGTCATCATGATGGGTGTGCTGACTCCAAAGGAGTTGAGTTTCCTGAGAATCTGCTCTGTGTTGGCAGAGATTTTCAGGAGGTTGTCAGAGAATGTCTGGCTCTTGGACCTCTCAGTGTGGCAGTTAGTGGATTGCTGAAATAGTTGCTTTCTAGTTGGCTGGAGGTTGCTGCCCTCCACCTGGATGGTTCTGTGGGTGGTGACCACAGTATTCACAAGGGTGAATAGTTGTGAGGCCGTGCCAGGCTGAGCGGAGGTCCCCTGAGGTGAATTTCTTTTCAACAGTGGCTTTATACCTGCAGTTTTTTGGCCCATAGACACTGACTAGTGCAAAAGCGTTACACAGGCGTGAAAGAAACAGCAGTACTAGCGACGGTTTTACTTCACCTTCTTTGCTTTTGTGCCGTTCTGGCACCTCAGCGATGATCCCATGGAAGAAGGGGTTCTTGGAAAAGCCATCCTGCTCCAATTCTGCAAATAAAAAGCAGTCGCCTACAGTGTAACGTTGCCGTTTTCCCATCTAGAGTTCTTGTGTTACTGAGCTTTTACTGTTTGTTGGCTGAGTACAGTATCTGTCCGTCACAGTTTAGTTTAGTGATCTTTCATTTCAAACATGTGCATTTACGAACATTACATGATATAGATACAATCCGATGTTTGAAAGGGAGTAGGCAGGTGTATACATCTATTTTGGCCTACCCCTTTGAGTAGAAGTTAAAAGAGCATGTCTTGTATTGTTGGAGCTCTCAGGACCAACCAGAGAACAGCAGGCTAATGTTTCGGCCCAGGGGTTGTGGATAAAATGTAAGGCCGTACATGGCAGGAACACAGTGGGGTTGATATTAGTACAGTTCTTCATACAGTACCTCTCTGCGTGACTTTTACATGGTCTGCCACCTTCTCATATTCAGCCAATTCCTGGGGGGAAAGGAAAAATATTCACATACTACAGGAAGAAATATAAAAAAAATCACTTCATGCCATTTCTGACATGTCACGATCACAGGCCATGTGGAGCATACGCTCCCAGAAATAAGACATTTACACCAAAGCGCCAGCATCGTGTGCAAGAGTGAAGGTAAGGCTGCCACGAGCAGCTGCACCACGCGCGTGTCCGCTCACCGTGATCATGCGCGCGATGTCCCTGCAGTCCTCCACGTTGGCGGCTCGGATGGAGAAGTCCATGTCGGCTCGGGTGCGAGGAGGTGTTGCGGCGTCCTGCTTCGAGGATGAAATGGCAAATATATTCCCGAGAGGACTGCAGATTCCCCACGATCCTCATCAGCCTCCCAAAAACAGGCTCTGGGATGGTCAAAGAGCGCCCCCCTCCCGGAAGCAGGCAGCGGGAGGAATCAGCTCAGCATGTGGCAGAGGAGTGCTTATTACTTCATCAGGAGATCCATCAGGAGAAGAAGCAATACGCCGTAGAAAGGGTTTGAAAGTTGTGAGGTGGAACTTAATCCTGTTCACTGGTAATCCATCCACTTTGCAGATAAGAGCGTCTTCGCTCCCGTTGCAGGGGGTAGACGAGCCTCTAGGGGGCTCCAGATCAAACATGCATCTAGTCGATTAACCGCTTTTCAACTATTTTCCTTAATCGTAGGCTTTGTTGTCCCTGTGTACACAGTGCGTGGCGCTGAAGGCGACTCCTTCCTGTGCGCTTGAACAGCGCGCAGCCCCAGGTTATGCGTCAGTGCGTTAAACACACATGCACCAGGATGAAGTTAAGTAAAGCCTTGGCTGAGAGAGTCATGGTGAGTCACAACACACTCTCAACTGACCAACATTTACAACCTCATACCTGGTTATTGTCATATTACATCCGGATTATTTAAAATAAACTGACTCTACTGGCATCTTTTTTTTCCTCAGGGGGTAACTTAGTGACCCTCCCCTGACCTCTGATTGTAACGCCCAGGTCTAGTACGCTGATCCCCTGCCTAAGAACAGAAATATATCCAGACGTTAGCAAATTTCATGGACAGTGTTGCATCCTGCACATCAGTTAAGCCTCCTGTACCTGATGTGCCTGCTTTGATCATGCTGAAGGGAACGTAACACTCTTGGCCTTTATTCAAGGTACATGTTGCATGTCGGGTTGTGGGCGGTATGTTCAGTATGCAAGAGTTTTTTCTGTAGAGTGCCATAAATGTTGCGACCTGCAGAGGTCCCTGTGGAGATTTAGGCTTAGATTGTTAGTTATGAATTTACCTGCTCAGAAGTGGATACGAGACTGTACATCTCCTCCAAAGCTGACACCTAAACTCTTTGTTCTCATGAGTCTTGTGTAGTTATTTTCCCATACAGTATGAACATGGTTAATATCTCTGTGGAAGTTCAAAGATGCATTGTACTTGTTACTCAGGCTCATTTAAATGAAATATACAGTTGTTCTGGATTTAATTTAAACAATGTAACACTGAATATAAGTGTTTATTATGAATATTCAAGACAACGCACTGTGTGCGGGTAAATGTTTGTTCAACACGCTCGTTGCAAACTGTTGAATTTCACAAACAGCGTCAGTACCGGAGGGGTTAGCCTGAGGTCAAAGTGCCTGCGATAATGCACAACGCGAGCATGTCATCAAAGATAAGCGCGGCCTCGTGAATTCAGATGTTTCACACAGGCATAACGGCAGGTCCCCAACAAGCAGGGGAACCAAGGACGCCTCGAAGAAGGAAGTGATGCACCACAGACAAATGAGCTCATGTACAAATCAATAAGAAAACAGGAAGTACTGCATTTAGGATTACACGTGGTTAAGTTATCATCATCTCTAGAAACATTAGTCTTCCTGTGATTTCTTCTTCTATGCAACCTCTCAGTTTGCACACACACACACTCACACACACACACACACTCGCTCATAAATAGAGGCGTGGTCTCACCAGAATGACTAAATCATGACTTATTCTGTGAAACCTGCAGCCAACATGACAAGTTTAGCAGCAGGCAAGTCAGTTACTGCCTTCTTTTTATTTGGGAGAATTACACTTTGCATTTAGAGTAATTGTAATGTCATAATCAATCATTTAGAGATGAGCTGCTTTAAATACTCGACCCTGTGTCGGCTGTATCTATTCGCAAAGCCTGCTCATCTTTGGTTGTCTGCGAAACCAGACGGCGTTGAAACGACATCAGCCATGACATCATGTGAAGTCTGGTGTGAACTAATAATGGATGAATGACTCAAAAGTCAAATATCTCGGAGAGGCTCGTGGTTAATTCTCATGTTCAACCTAAAGTCGACGGTTCATGGTTCAGTGGACTCACGACGTTCGGCTATTTGAGGCAGTGTAAATAGGGACTGAAAATACATTTTGTGAGAGATTTGTTACAGTACATGGCATTCTGCAGAGGAGTGGGTGGGGAGGAAATGAGCAGGGAGTGGGGGATTTTACTGGGCCCGGCTTCAAATCCTCTGAGGTCAGCTTTCTCCTGAAAAAATAAGGCAGCCTGTGTGTCTATTAATAGCTCCGACGAGGTGGTGTGGTTCTTCAAGGCTGACGAATGGCTCCTTTCAGGCGACGCAAGAAGAAAAAACAAAGCACGGTCGACGTTTTCATCCGCGGCCTCTGGGGCTGTGCTGATGACGTGCGCAAAACACCCCCTGACAGTTTTTACAGACGCACATGAGGAGTCAGAGAAACATTCGATAATGTTAGTCAGTGGATGGTGAGTTAGAGAGTGGGGGAGCTCCCACTCTTAGTGTGTATAAGTAAAAAAAAACGAATGCAGCTTTTAGCGGGAATACGACTATAATCATCAGTGATTTGTTTGTTAGTGCGTCAGTTCAAGGTTCCCCCGAATGATGGTGTCACTCCACAGTCACCGCCAAATCAAATCGAATCTCAACATCTAAAACTATTTGACAAGTGTCAACATTTAGGGAAATACACATTCGTGTTTCTTGCCAAGAGTTCACTTTCTTGTCTGTTTTTTCTCTCACCGGTCATCCACTGCTCGCTCAATGAGGATTTATTGGGATACATAACTCTGTTAGGTTCGGTGGTTAGTGCATTGGGACTGGTTGTTGGGATTTGGAGCTATTCAGGTAAAACATTTACATTTCATAAGGAGCCAGAGTGATAGCAGCTGGTCGACTCAGCATAGTGTTTAGTTGGTAAAGGGGATAGTGGTCAGCCTGGATCTGTCCCAAGGTAACAAAACCTGACCACTAGCAGCACCGCCGACGCACAGAAAGGAGCATTTATGGCACTAATTTGATTCTCATGTAGCAGTATTCATTAGCCACACTGGCTGATCCTGCCCTGTTTCAGTCTTATATCTGATATCTGAGCATCTAAATTCCACCAAGGAAGTGAATAAGCAAAAAGTTGAATTAGGAGATAAGAGGTTGAGGTTATAGTAATAATCATTTTCCACTCACTCATGTAGAAGATTATTGTATTCAAAGTCATTTACAAGTCAGGGAAACACCCTGGGCTGCTTTACAAGAGCCAGTGTTACGAGGAATAAATGACAGAGAGTAACGACTGATTCTCCAAAGAGGAAATTCATAAAAGCGCCTCTGTTCCACTCCTACAACCTTAACAGTGCCGTTCAACATGTCCCTGTCCTTCAGTGCGAGACTGAAAAAGCAGCAAATGAATGATTAGTTTTCCTGTTTTTAATCAAATGCTATTGATGCATTTCTAATAGTTGTGTAATTTCAGATGTTCGGCTTGTGTAGCAGAGCAGCTGATGGCTGATGTCAGTCACATGCTTTGCTCTAAGTTTATGCAGGCCAAACAAATCCATCATGGTGAACCTCTCATTATTTCAAAGCCAATGCCTTAAGCGGCTCGCAAATTATAATCAGGAGCTGCAACACCTGTTTTACATTTAGAGTCAAGCGGCACAAGGGCAGAGCGGCAGCAACGGGTCAGTCTGTTACCTAAAAGTGTGAGTAGAGCTGCACTCATGGGATATTTAACCAGCAGCTCCAAGGAACAGTTTGTACGAAGGGAGGTAATATTTTAACTAAGCATGGAGGTTCTTCACTCTGCTCAGTGCTATGAAACCCATATATACTGTTTACAGGTAAGGTATCTGAAGATTCAGGGAATTTTTCTGATAATCGTAAAAAGCAGAAAAATAAAAGTCAGTCACAGTTTTGTGTTTGTGGCGCAGTCCTTGAACTTGCAGACACTAAAAAGCATCACTTCTTTTTCACCACCAATAAACCGCGTGTTACATAACTCAGCGACTCCACGAGTCACGCTTCTGAATAAATAAAAAGAAGATAGTATTCTGTGCACCAACTTTATGAGGTGAAGCTGGAAAAAGATTTACAGCAGAGTCAGCGCCACTGAGACAACCCAGTGTGCTGCGGAGTTAATTGTGCTGGCTTTCTAACGAAGGCAAACATGGATGGGCTTCAGGGCTCTTCCTACACGTGGCTGCGGTCCGATGTTATGCTCTAACAGTCGCAGACATCTACGAAAGTGGTGAGACGGAGAGGAATCATAGAAAACAGAGCGTGATCCAAGGAAACCTGGTTGTATAAATCAGCATAAAAGTAATCAAAGAGGTGGATGATGACTCTGGTCTCAGCTTTATTCTCACCATCACTAAAATGATCCATTTTATACCTAATTGTGTGAATCTGAAGGTTTTTAAAGTGCCTTCTGACCTGTCAGCTTTTCTTAGCATAGAGGTGCTGCTCAAACAAACCGTCCAGCGAGGACATAATCTGACACCACTAAGCGGTCTGACCTGGGTTACTGCGGAATTTGTCAAACTATTGTTTCTCTGATCTGCCTGAGAAAGTCGTTTCACTGTTTTACTTCTGTTCAGAGACCCGTAATGGGAACTTGTTCGGGCCGGTGCAGGAATCAACTTCCTTTTCCTGTTTAGTCTAGATTCCGATTGGTCCCGTAGCACAGAAGCGTTTCCACAACAAGGCAGTTAACGCATGTAAAACCAGATATAAGTGACAAGAATGGCAGTGGAGTGAGAGACAGCCAGAGGAGCAACCAGAGTTCTAAGGTCAGAAACTCCTGGTGTGTTTCTCTACATGAATGCAACACAATGCCTCACAGGGAAAGTTCTGTGATAAGAGCTATTTAAGTCGCCTGGGGCCTTTTATACCGATTTCATGAATAGCTCACTCTGGAAATACCACAGGAGGGTCCAAAATCCACATTTTTTCATTTATTCTAGGTTATTAAATAACCTGGTGGTTTCTTTTTAGAATAAACTTGACTGTGATAGTTCACCATTTCAGGACATTTATACAAAAACTCTATAGCTTATACAAAAAATAAGCTTTCAGATCGAGTAATTTGTCCAGAAGAACCCCTCCTCATGTCTGGCAAGCTCATATTCTGCTTAAACCTAACCGCTTCCCTCCGTCGATCAGATGAATGTGGGGGAAATTAGCTCATCAGGAGACTGACGCAACCCACATGCAAAGATAACTAGATGAAAAAGCAGACACGTGCTATTGTCTCTGCTCCACACGGAGCCATTAACATGCCTTATTAGGAAACCAGTTGAGAAAGGCTGGCAGACGTTGGTTCTTATTTTCTGCTTCTCATAGCTTCCCTCAGCCGGTCTGAGTCACGTGATTCCTGTGAAGGTCAGGACGCTTGGCCACTTGCTCGCTGTGGGACTTTGCCTTTCGAGTTCAAAGGGGGAGTAGAAAATTAAACAATAACACCCTGGGCACATTTTCGGTAAAGATAAACAGACAGCTAGTGTTCCGGTAAGAAAGAGAAAGCCACTTCTCCGTCTGGCACGGCTCCACGTCCGTGTCCAGTTAACAGTTCTTGGAGAAGGTTCAATAATACTGCATCTCCTGGTTCACATCCCATAAACTGCGGGCAAGTGCATGTAATCGATCTGGGACCATTTACTGCCTGTCACTCACTACTCTGTGTAAGTGTTATTTACGAGCCTCATACATAACCCGCTGCTTCCCTTTTCTGTACCAGGTATGTGCTTCACAGACAGCACATATAAATCTGGTGCTGCTGGAAACAAACATTAGTCGAGAATCATTTGAAGCATAATAATTGGACTTAATAGAGCTTCTGTGGAGATGTTACGTCGTGCTGTGTGCTTGTTAGGTAAGGCAAGGTAATGCAAGCAAACACAGGAGTATAGACTTTTTTAAACTTGGAAACTTTCTAAATGAATCCCGGTATGTTTGTTGTTGCTGATATCCATAGCTGACGGGAACTAAAATGGGAGCCAGGCATTTCCCAGGAAAAGGAACCACACAAAGGTCAGTTAATATAAACACGGCCTGTGCAGTTCTGTAACACTCTGTCAGTCCCATATTTATTAATACTTGGCCTAGACGCATAGAACATGGCGTTGCACCCCTGTCCAAAGAGCCCCATGGTGTGTCACACATTGGTAATATGTGTAAATAAAGGTGTGAGGAATGTATGTTTCTCTGAACGATGACAGAAACACGTCTGATTTCTGATGCCAGCAAAGTTACATATTCCACGTTTGATAAGGGCTCATGTCAGGGGTTTTCACCTCAGAGTTCTCTCTTGGAACAAATATAAACACATTTAATGAACATTGGACAAACATAAGAAGTTGCTCTATGCTCACATTTCTGTTAGGGACTGTATCTATCAGCACAGTGAGATAAATACAGATGTACAAATGCTAATATCCTTAATATATGTTCAATGCTTGAGAGGTGCCTACGCAGTTGTCCCTGAATTGCAGGGTCATGGCCTTGAATGCAACCCTCTCTCTACAAAAATTCTGACAAAGGTACACATTTTTAAATGCCCTTATAACAGTGTCACAATGCTAATTGCGTATTACGGAGGCATTGTTTTTGTCTCCAGGATTTGTTTACGGGCAAAATGATGAATTTAGCAAATATTTGCACTTGAGTCAGTGGAAACGTTGTTACTCATGCATATGTCTTGAAAATACAGACAACAATTTGGCAAACAAACAAGAGGGCTGTACATCAGGTCCACCAGTTCCTGTATTTCTACAAAACACAGCATCTTGGGAAATGCATGTAGCGTATCTAAACTACAAACACACAGAAGCACATAAGCTGATGGAGCAACATCCTGAGGAAATCGCCTCTCCCGCAAATCTTTACTGTAACAAGACATCAAAGCTTGTGCTGCAACCAAAAAATGGAGAGTGTGTGTGATTAAGTAGGTTCTCAGGAGCAATAAACCCAGTCGCAACGGTGCAAAACCCTCTCAAACTACGATTCCACAATTTTTCAGATACAGTTTCCACGTTATTGAATATAGAGGCCGCACATTTCTGCTCTTTCTCCTTCTCAAGTAATTGCCTCAGATTTGATTCCTTTGAATTTAGGCAAATAACAGGAAAACCTGACTCGGTGGCCAACGGACACAATGAACTCCCACTGACGCTTTTTCTCTGAAGTAACTGAGCCATTTCCTTCTATGAAACCAGAAGCCTGTTGTCCTTGTTTGGGGTGGTGTACCCAGACACTAGATACAGACCTAAATTTATGCACCATGGATTTACACACTTCCAATGAAATTCTGTCACTTTCTTTGAAGGAGCAGCTGTTGTTACTAGATGGGATCAAACCCATAAACGCATCCTGCATGATCTGTGGTCCTCAATACACCTTAGACTATCTTACTCCTGACCGATGATCAATATCACACGATATCCAGTCGAAACCGGCTTGCACTTCAGCATGCACATTACGCATGTGTGACCTAAGCAGGTTCTCTCTAGGGTTCACTTCTACTTCACCATCCAGTGTAAGGTCATGCTTACAAACCACCACTAGCCATGCAACAAGCCGCTGCCGCAATTTCAACACGAGTGGTATGTGCAGATAAATAGCAAAAACTGGTGTGACAACAAATGATGAAGTAGGCAAAATGTCACTGCAGTGACAATCAGACGTGGCGTTGACATTTGGCACCAATGTGTTGGAGTGTATCTGCACCTAAATACAGTTTTTGAATCTTTTTAGTTATTGTCGGATTCGTAATTTTGTGACAGGTAGCATAAACGTGCTAACATGCTCAGGCCTAAGCATACATACCCTATATGATTGTTTACATTAGCATGTTAACATGCTTAACACATTACATTGAGGGACTATAATGGGAGCACTTGACCTGAGGGTTTTGTAAGAGTCTATATGAGAGCTGGTGAAGACTTGTGATGAAATAACAAACTTGAGCAACACTGGTGTGACTGACAGCTTCGGGCTTATTATTGTACGCATTCTTTTTATAGCACAGATGGTACCAGGGACAGATTGTATTGTGTGCAAACTGGAATGCGGCTTTCATTGTTGACAAGCTCAGATAGACATCAGCGAATGGTGATGAATTCGATTTACAGCAATTTTAAGAAAAAGGGAACTGAGCGTTGAATGCAGGGCTATTTTACTTCCCAAGATGTAAATCCGGTCCACTGTGCTCTCACTAATAGCAAAGTTATCTACAGTACTGTATTGGCTTCTAGAGAAAATAGTCCGGTGTTACACTTTGTTTACATCTTACACTGAGCATGGGCAGCAGGAGCAGCAACTCAAATACATCCTGTTGGAAAAACCAGCCTAGACCAGCATAGAAATCATGCTGGTCTAGGCTGGTTTTTCCAGCAAGTGTGTTTACACAGGGGCTGATCAGTCAATGTGTTGACACCCATGTTCAGAATCTGCTCAGAGACATGCACATTTGCACAATTAACGTCATTGTGCAAGTGAAACACAGAAAAACAGACACTAAAGTGCAATTAGGAGCATGTAGTGTGAATAAAATACAAGCTGCTAGGTAGCTAGTTTCACTGAAACAGGAACTCATCTGTTCTGTAAAGTATGCATTAGATTAAAGCACAGGCGGGCAAACATGAGTATGAAAGCCACGGACTGGCCACTAGGTGAAAAGGCATGGATGGCTTCTTATACAGGAGGCATTATCCGCCAACAGCAATGCCGGACTGTGCTTGGACGCCAACACTTTCTTTACCAATTGAGCAGGCAATTAAAGCTAAACTCATTCTAGGCTGTACCTTAGATGTAAGATGCCACATCTCACATGCTCCAAACCTGCAGCTGCACTCCTGTCTACGCTGCAGTTTGTATGCTGGCTCTGGTTTTAATGCCCGTTGTGTGAGACGTAATGAGGGTGGATGCCCGTCTGAGATGCTCCATTATGTCACTGGTGCCCCAAGAATAGTTCCACTGTGTACTGCTGAGCACTGAAGCAGGTGTGACGTCCAGAACTTAACTGTTGTTGGGTCAAACCCAGAGGAAACAGGGGCCCTACTGTTTCTGGATGTCAGGCACACCCAGCCACACTTGCACACAGCGATGCGTACACACATGGAACTGTTTAAGGTTTTCCTCTGCCACTGTTTAAAATGCCCCCAGAATAAACACTTGAAGTAGATCTGAACCAGCGGGGCCAACAATCCCCATTAGAGACAGGCTGTGACGCAATGCGACGGTAATGAGAAGTAGTGGGTTTTAGATGTTTCTGTATGGTGCCGGTGTGGGTATGGTATTGCATATGCTCTTAAAACATTAAGCGTAGGGAGCATGGTGTCACAGGCTCGTGAAATGGTGTCAATTTGCACATTGTCACGACTAGCCCACATTTTAAAACATTTTTACTGGCCATGTAAATTCAAAACTAAATGGTATTATAAAGGTTTTAAGTTAACCGAGGAATTTTTAAGATGGTCAAAACAAGAATTATAAAAAGGTCTCTTTGGGCACTTATGATATAAAGTTATTGAGTTAAAATATTTGAACAGAAAAATGTATTAAACATAAGAAAATTATCAACAGAATAACAATTGTTGTCTAAAAAGTATCTTATGGGGTGGGGTTTAGTCCCGAGTGTTTATTTCTGCAAGGTAATCGGTGTTAAATTATGCATTCATAAAGCAGCATATTTAGATGTACTTGAGAAATTAAAGAAGTAATATTTATACACACTTCTTTTCATTGTTCAGCCAACAGATTTTACGCTGTAGTGGAGATCCCAGATTTCAAACACACCTGTTTAACTCTTGGGCAGTTTAATATGTTTAGAAATGTGTATAACATGCTGAAAAATACAATCTTGGGTTTCAGTGTTTTCTGCTAAATGTGTTCAACTTATGTTGCCTATATAAATGTGACACACAGATGTCCTTAAATATTTATGTTTCACTGGAGCAAAAACAAGCCGGTTGTTCTTCAGCCCATTGTTCGTTCTACTGTAAATCACTCCTGACTTATAAAAACATTACCACCTCCCCTGCACACCTCCCTCTGCGCGCACACGCGCGCATGTCCGCGTGTAACGAGCTCGCGCCGACGCCGTTAAATACGCTGGTGCCCACGAGCTCGCCGCTTTCCCGCAGTTCACACGCGCCGAGCGCAGACAGGTCCGCGCGATTCAGTTTCTCCAGAACGTAGCTCAGTCCGTGTCCGTGTCGCGGTCGGGTCGCTTTGTTTGCTCTGCTCGTAAAGTACACAGAGGACAACCTGAATGCTCCGGGGACGGGCTGGAGTGTCCGGCGTGTTTCACAAAAATCACGGGACTCACGCGATTCACCTGAGGAGCGCGAGGACATCGTTTGCATGAAACTGTGGCCAGGTAAAAACAACAGATTTAGGAAGAGTGCAAAGGATACTCTGAGCAGTGTGATTTAGATAAACACTTGTTGAGTCTTTAACACTCGAGTGAATCATTGTTGAAAACCTCCTGATATCAGTTTATGACCGTGCGGCAGTTTTTATATAGAGCTCTATATTGGACGCTTGTGAGTTCGCCGGACTCCACCGTAAAATGTATAAATTCAATTCTATGTAGTTTATATCTGAGATTATAGTTTTTCTATTATTATTATTTTGTTATTTGTAATTCAGAGGCTTTGTCTGCAAATTCGGCATGGAAAGGAGGCGAACATCACTTGGGGTGAAAACAAAGTAATGCCATTGCTGCAGCACTTGGGTTAGGGTTAGGGTTAGGGTTACTTTATGTTGTAATCTGCCTTGCAAATCTCAAAGACTGTTAAACAAGAACAGGGCAATGTATTTAGATCTGACAGCTTTAAGGAAACAGAGGAATAGTTATTTGAAGCACTTAAATGATGCATAGACGTCTTCACTGGATGTAACTTTGAATCCAGCTACGGAAGGAACCTGTATCCCACTGGTCCCTGTGGAATAATGCTCTGATGTCTAAGAGCATTTCCTAAGTGAACAGTTTCATTTCTCTGGCTTGTTTATAATCCAACTGTATGTGTGCACATTCTGGATCAGACTAGACTCTAGGTCAACTTGTCTGTTTGTGATGTGACATACACTCAGAAGCATGCTATTGTTTGCAGGAGAAATATTTAGGGGGGAATGCAAAGCTGTTTCCTGCGAGGGGCTGACTAACAATGGCCATAACCTCAGAACAGTCGGCGGTTCTCTCTGCATCTCCCATCTAAGGAGGGACATAGGATGTCGAATGAATGGCCGAGAAAGGAGAACCGGGGAAAAAAATAAAGTGCAACACAATGGAGAACGGGCAGTTCTGTAATTTTTGTAGGATGGGAGACAATGGGAGGCCAGAGTCCGTTACATAAGACTTGAGATTGCGAGGTCTCAGATGCTTTCATGTCCTCTAGAAACTGATAGTATGGTGATAGTAGTTAGTAATTTGCATGGGTCTGAACTTTCTCTACATCTCTTAAGCGTTCACAGTTGAGAGGAAAAAGGCAAACTGACTGTAAATGCTTAATGGATGATGTGTCTGGTGAATGAGTCTCCCTCACTGAATGCATCACTTGCGTAACTGTGCCCGTTCTCTCATTTTATTTTCCCATGCTGTGTTACAAGTTGTGCCGACTGCGTAACCACCTCTCTTCCTCTAACCCATCCTCTCATCAGGGAGTTGTGAGCATGATGTTGCACAAAAGATTGAACAGATGAAGAGTTGAGTCATACCTAAGAAACTCCCCTGTTTCAAAATGCTTTGCAAGTCAACAGCGTCTTTCTGACCTTCTTCAACTCTGAACAAAATGCATGCATGTGTCAAGTTTTTCATGCTCAGTTGAAACCGACGCTAATGTCTCCGTCTTCGTCTACCTCATTTCAGATAAATGCAGTGGATGCAACTACGCTCCATTTAAAGACGTAAGGTGGAAGAGTGGTAGCGGTTCTGAAGGGGACCAGAAAACCACTGGCAGTTACGTCTCTGCTAAGATCTCCTCCAAACCCAGCCAGAGGCACACCATGTCTCTCAGCACCTTCCAGCTCATGCAGACCCTGAAGAACTCTCCGGCTGCGTTGCGTCGGCGCTTCCGCCGCGATCGCACAGAGTCTCTGTCCCACGGGGATCCTCTCTTCAAAGTCCACTACCTGGGCACGGAGAAAATCTTCTCTCTGGACCGAGAGCAGGCCCAGGAGGCTATTAGCCACTTGCTGGAAGGCATCGCTAACGGGAAGAAGCCGAGCAAAGATCACGCTCTGGTTGTGCGCCCACGATACGTCGAGGTCAAGGAGCTCAGCACGGGACGGCAGCTCACGAAGACGTATCTGCAGGACATTGCCTACTGTGCTGCTGATGCCAACCGACCAAATGTCTTCCTGTACATCTGCAAACACCAGGGGCAACAGCTGCAGTGTCGGGTGTTCTGGTGCAGCCGGGCAGAGCGGGCGCGAGACATGACCGCTTGCCTGGCTCACTCCTTCCAGCGGGCGCTGAGCGACTGGCAGCAGGATGGCTCTGCCACGCTGACACCAGGAGAGGCGAAGGGCAAGCGCGTAGACATGGACTCATCCAACTCTCCCGCCAACCCCAAGAGCTCCACGCTGCCTGCCAGTCTGGGAAAAGGTGAGACCACGCCAGCGATTTGCAGAGCGAGAGAGACAATTTTCAAGAGGGATCAGTATCAGACCTAAACGTGTAGATACTCCAGGTTGGCTTTGTAGGGCAGAAAAACAATGACTTAGTGTGATGGAGCAGTTGTGTAGAAACGTTTGAATCCTAAAGCTAGTATGAAGGATAAAACAAAGTGGCGCAGTAGTAAATGATTAGCCTCACTTATCAGGACTAGCTGCACGCTAATTCAACACACCAGTGCTTTTCATTTGCAGCTGCCAGACATGCATCACTAACTCTCTCTCTCGTCTTTTCTTTGCAGTTCGCTGGAAGAAGAGGAGCTCTGTGTCTCGCAGCCCCCTCAGGCACATCACCAGAAGAGGATCTGCGTCTGAAAGCTGGAACTGAACGCTGACTTTAACCCCTTTTTTTTTTAGATACGGGACCACGTTAACATGAGCACAACCTCAAGAATGACAGCACTGAAGGGGAAGGGACGATTACAAGGCAGAAGGAAGGACAACAAAGGGAAACAGGGAAGTGGATAAAGTCCATATTTGGACATTTTGAGGACTCTGCTTGTGATTGTTGGATGTTGCTGTAATCAGCGGGTGTTTGGACCTGAAGGTTTTTGACGAAGCACAGTTGCTCACTGCTGCTTTTGTTGAACGCTGACGGAGTCATCTGAGGACCTGACTAGGTGACTTCCGTGGCTCTTCAGTTGTTGACTTGATAATTAAGTCACTGAAAAGTATAAAGGTTTAGTCTGTTGGAAAGAGACTCAACAAAAATACTGGCTGCGGGCCAAGTGATACAGAGTCAAAACAGGAACAACCAGAGTCCGGATTTTGTTTTGGTGACGGCTCAAGATTCGATTTTTTTCTCAACAATGTGGCACTAGCAAGCGTCCAGTCTTTATTTTAAATAGGATGGACAAAGCCATGCTTTGGAAGTGTCAGCATGTCGTACAAATGCCCCTTTATGCACTATAGCAACAATCCTGCAGATGAACACATCCTAGCTGTCCAGTGATGAACGGTTAGCATGTATGTGGAAAGAAGACGCTCGAGCATGACTCGCAGGTTTGTTGGGTTTGAACACTGGAAACTCTGTTCCCGTGTGGCGCCTCTGTGAGGAATGCGCAGACGTGCACCTGCATTCCAGGAGGGGGAATCTGACACGGACGATCTTCTAAAAAAACAAACTACTCAAAATTCTTCACATTCACGCACGACTTTGCATTTTGAGCCTTGTTATGCTACAATGTGCTTTTTAGCTCTTTCAGCCTTCGACTTATCCAAAGCCCAAGCCCTAAAGCGTGGCCCGGCTACTGAAGTCCATTTAATGGGACCGTTGCAGGCGCTGTTACGTGTAGTATTGCATAAGATGCTCCCCTGACGTCCATTTCTTTCCATAGTTTACAAATGAGACTTCAGTGATGCACCCTGAAGCTAGCATTCAGCCGTCATTGTTTTTCGTGACCAAAACTAAGCTAGAGAAGTTGTTTTTTTTTCTTTCTTTTTACCAGGAAAGGTATGTGTTGTTTTTTTTTATAACTGATGTGCCACTCGGGTTTCTGTCAGTTCATTTAAACCTTCTGTACATGTGATGTTTCTTTTACAAGTGGCGCAGCCCTCATCTCAGACAAAGGGTTAAAGTGCCTGCTTTAAGGTATATTTTATCAATGTAATATTTTATGTCAATGTACATATTTAATTAAATGTGTTTTATGATATATTAAAGGTTTTTTATAAAACATGTCTTCACGTGTGTGTGTGTATACTGTCGCTGTTTATATTTAGCCTTAAGAAAGCAGAATTTTAGTGTGAGTGGTTGAGATTGAAGGGTTTAGGGTGGCAGGTCAAGACTTACAGAGAGGTCCTGAGATTTAATCTCAGTCATGTGAGTCACATCCAAGGGTTATTTCTGCTGCAGTATTCGTGAATTTTAAAAAACATTTTGCTACGTGTGACTGTTCCAACTGTGGAAAAGATGCAGCTCCAGCTATATTTTACACACTTTATGTTTCTAAGAGCTCTGCAAATGCTACATACACCAGAAAAGCACAAAAAAACAACAGGACTAACTCAGCACTTCAGAAAGATTTTTCCTAATGAACCGATGTGTGGTTTCGTTTTTCCATTTAAAGTGCACCGAGGACATCTCCTTTTGATATAGATCTTAAACGATTACAGTCAGTCCTCTCCAGAAGAGCCCCGAACCTTCGCACAGCCGGCTGACGGAGGGTTTTCTCTGTGTCGCCGTAACTCCAGCAGGGACTGGATGTGGAGACGCCGCAGGGGCTTCACTTCGTCTACAACTGAAAGGAGAAATAAAAACTTCATTAACATAAGTTTAAATTAAAATGTAGCTACGTGTGGAGTGGCACAAAGGTTGTCTGATTTCTCTATTAAACTTTTTGTCTGTAGCTAAACAGCATCACCTGCTGGCGCATTACACTCGAGTCACATACTGTAGAATAGATACTGACACCAGCTGACTTCACGGTGGTACCTTTGTCATAGTGCAGTTCGTCCCAGTTCCCGTAAACCACATAAGTCTCCAGGAAGTTGAGGAGAGCCCCTGTGACGAGGAACCGGTCCGGGAGGGTGAGGCCTTTGATGTAGCACATATCCAGGGCAAAGGGATTGGAGGGAGAGGGAACGGTGCACAGACACACCAGCTCGCTGATGACGTCCCACACGCGGACACCTGATTGGAAAAGAAAAAAAAGCTAAGAAAAGCTGTTTTTACTCAGATAATTCATTTCAAGGAGTCAGAAAAATGCATACAACTCCTTAAAGTTTGTTTCCACCGCAAACCTCCTCCAAACCAAACAGTAGTCTGTAGTCAGTAGGACATTTAAAACCAAAGCAAAGACATCTGCATCTGGTTGAGCACATGGAAAATGGTGCAATTATTCAATCTGTGCTGTGAAACAATAACTTTCTCCCGTTTGGAGTCCGCACACTGTTTCCATACCGCGTGTCTGCCAGTCTGAGATGGACTTGAGTTTCATGGGCGTGTCCTTGACCATCGAGTCGGTGCCGCCGATGCTGACCAGGCGCTCGTGATTCGAGCGGATCCAGGCGTAGGGGCGTCCGTACTTCACGTAGCCAGCCAATAAAAACAGCGTGCAGTTCACTTCCTGTTGAGAGAAGCGCGTGAGTGACGAGGGCCTTTTCTGAATATGCATCTTTCCCTCTGAAGCTTCAGCTTACTGGTACTGCTATCTCTCCTTCACTGGGAGATGCCGGGAGAAGGTGCTCCTCGCTGACGGGTTCCCTGCCAAGACACAAAGAGTTCAGCCAGTGTGTGTCAGTGTTGGTGTTTGGTGAAGAGATCGAACTGTGACAATGCGAGATAATACCACATAAAGTATGTCACAGGCACACACACACGCACACATCCCCATCCGCTACCTGGCAGTGGGCGGCTGCAGCTTTGGGCGCCGTGGGCTCGGGGGCTCCCCGGGCAGGGGGGAGCTGCTTCGACTGTCCAGGCTTGGGGAGCTGCTGCTGGGGGAGACGTCGCTGCTGATGCAACTGCTGGTGGAGGAGAAGGAGGAGGCTCTGGACACGGCGAACCCCGGGGAATGCCGAACCTGCAGGCGGGTGAGACACAGACAGGGATGTGGGGTCGCTGTGGTCATCCTAAAGGATGTACACACACACACACACACACAGGACTGACCAGATCCTCGTTGACCACTGTCAGCAACAACTCCTCTTTCCCTCTGAGCCAAGGCTGGAAGTACTTAAAGCCCTTTGAGAAAAAGCAAAACAGTTTGACCACGTTAACACGATTACTCACACCTCACACGTGCATTCACCTGCCGCGTCAGTCCACACCTGCAGTGATCCAAGCAAAGCCATGTCGCCCAGGAAGTGCTGCAGCTTCCTCCGCTGCTCCCTCTCTCGTTTCTAGTGCACAAAGGAAGGAGCCATTATGAACTACAAATCCTCCATCACCTCGCACCCTAACAGTACCACCCGTCTCGTATCCTAGCAACACATGCAACGCCTCCTCCCAGCATTCTGCATCTTCTGTCGACAATAAAGACCTCCGTTCGTTAGATTACAAATGCGATTACACGCAAATAAGAGACGGTACATGTACAGAAATGTGCAATAAGTAGCTCTGAGAAGTGCCAGCTGGGAACCCTGCAGCTAACAAAATAGCTCACTGGGAGTAAAAACCAGACTTACGGTGGTCATCGTGGTCCAAACTGCCGACAGCGACTCTTCCCTAAGGGATCACACCCTCCTGCATGGCCACAGGGAAGCCTTACATTGTGGTTTTTTGGTGGGACTGCACGGCTACACCCAGGATTCGTCTCGCTTTCGGCTGCAACATGAAGATGGTTCAGTAATGGTGATGTGGAGCGCGGCGCCCCTAGCGGCCACGCCGCGAACTACTCCTTACAACACAACGTTTGGTGTCATGTCAGACTTGCTTTACTGTGATGTTTGGTGACTGTGAGTCAAAGGCAGACATTTCACACAGACATACGAAGAGAAAAATATACTTTTATTGAGTAAAAATTTAGAATCAAAGAGGGGATTTTCCACACTGCATCAACACGTTCTTATCAAATGAACATAGTGTGCAAACAGAGCATTCGTTGGCAGATCTAGATCTCAGGAGTGACTTTCTTCACAGAAGACAAGACGGTTCCATAAGAGACGTTGCTGGAGCTGAAATGAATGAAGAAGGTCCTGATTTCTTTGGGCGAGATGGTCACAGTGAAATCTCCACAGCTCCGACACGCCGTGTTCTCTGAGCGAAAAACAACAAAAAAATATGGTACGTAAAGGCAAAACTCCTATGACGTCGTCCAATATTTGCACAACAACACCTAATGATGTCTGTTTGAACAATCTTACTTGTTTCTGCGTTTTCTGCAGTCCCCCACTTCCACCTCTGCAGACTGCTGATGTCCCAGGTGCCTGTGAGAGAACGTTCCTGCAGCACTTTTACTTCCCCTATACCCTGTAGAGCATCCTGTGCACACAGCAAATGGAAAAGCATTAAAGAGTCTGGAAATCTAAATATTTTTTCTTCTGAAAAATTATGTATTATTTACCTTTAGGTTAATAGTAACAGGCTTGGAAAGATCTGGATCTTTTCCCTCCTCAAAGAGATGCATGATTCTCAACAGGACCCGGTCATAGTTCGGCTCAGAGTGCCGATCCTTACCTAGGTATGTGTCACAACAAATGTGTTTACTTTACAGCTTGTCTGACGGGTCAAAAGGAACTCACCAATCATGGAAGAGGTTTTCATGTGCTAAATATTTCTCTGACCAGCGTGTATGCGGCTGAGTTGAGCATCATGATCAGCGCTGTAGTTCCATCCAGGGATGCTGAGGCTGAGCAGGTGTAGGTTGGGCGGCAGAACGACTGAACGCACAGGCTCCATCTGCCAGGGCTTCTCTACACGTACAAAAAAATGGAAGCCCGCTTAAGTGGGGAGGGAGTTCGTCAGAATGCAGGATTAGTGCTAGAAACGCGTATGCGCTAAAAGAAGGAAAAACCAGCACTCACGGGGTTGGTCGATAGGCGTGACGACAGGCCTGTGTTGCAGCTCTATCGCTTCTCTCTGCCAAAGCGCGGAGGTGGCGCTGATCGAGCCCAACGCCATCCACAGGGTGGGCGTTGCAACCGAGCTGTCGTTGAGAGTCAGGTTGTAGCCCAGGTTCCAGGGCAAGTTGTTCCAAAGGCGCCGATGGAGCATGACCTGGGCATTTCATAGGGCGTCGACCTGAGTTTGTGAAGCTCTGCGTAATCTTATGTTTGCTGCTGTTGTTTTATTTTTTTTTACCTCCAGTCTCCCGTGGGCTTGGCTGGATACCCCGTGGGCTCTGTCGGCAACTAGCACCAGCCTGCTAACGTCATCCTCAATGTAGGCAGCGCGCACCATGGGGAAGTAGTTCTGCAGAATCCATGTTGTAGACACATATATTATTTGATGTATGTCAGTATTCTGATAATAACCAAATCTGAAATATACGAGGACACACTCTGGCTAAAGTGTTGTTGGTGAACTTCCTGTACGGCCTCTTCATCATCTGGTAGCCATTGTCGTCTGTGTACAGGGTCCTGTTGTTCTTCAAGGAGGAGCTGGTCCTCAGGGTGACCTCTGTGTTTAGACGGAGGGGGCCCAGGGAGTAAGTCTGCTCCAGTCTCAGACACCGCGATTTGTTGCCGAAGCATTCTGGGACGCGGGTGATGATGGAGTAGGCGTAGTCTTCGTCACCATCCTCTCTGAAGTGTCAGAATGAAGCGGATTATTTAAAGTTGATAAAAAAGTCCTTGAGTAAAACCAAAGTTCCTTTGAACCCACCTGTAGAAGTATTGCCTGATCTCAGACACAATCTTCCCGGGAATAATTTCCATTTCTACGGCCTTGTAGGCTCGCACAGAGGAACCGTTGGCACTAAAGATGTAGTTATCTGAGATGGGCCCCGCTTTGACGTCTCCGTTTGCATGGTACTCCCAGAAATCCTGAGTCACCATCACTCTTCTTTTCTCCTGACTACAGAGGATGAACACTCAGAGAGTTATTAAAACAGCCAATGTTTCTACTTTGGTTGAAGTATGACCTAAATTAAGAACCTGTAAACTGAAAAAAACAAACATACATAAGACGTTTCAGATCTTACAGGTGAGTGATGCTGTGCAGCAGATTGGTGTCTTGGTCGAACATGAGCTTGTAACAGTCACTCAGAACAGGCAGAAGCCTCCTCCCGGTTTTCCTCCCAGCCTGGATGTAGCGTCTCTCAAACAAAACCCCTTTAGCTTCATACGTCCACCTGCACTCGGGCGCCCCGGAACAAGGTTTCTCCGAGAACTTTATCAAGTAATTCCTGTGTTGGAGGCCTCCGAGTTCTACTACAATGAAAAGGTCGTAGGTCACGTTGGACTGGGCCGACCTCTGGATCTGGAAAGATATTATTAAAGCATACATTTGAAAACAAATACATTTGAGCAGGTTCCATTCAGGCCACACACACAGACACTACCTGCAAAGGCACTGGCTGTCCCCGGTCGTCGAACACGGCTGCGTTCGGGAATGTCACCGTTACGTTGACGACAGTGGTGATGTTCCACGCCAAAGGGTTGTAGACTATGACATGCTGCTCGCGAGCCTGATGAACATCTGGCGTAAGGACATGAATTAACGGTTGATCATTTAAACCTGGTAAGTCAGAGGTCACTAATACCAGTAATTACACAGCTAGCGCCTAGAGGTAATTACTCATATGATTATCATATAGAAACTAATATAAGGCTAAACTGGCTTTCTTTAACTGCAAATTAAAGAAGAGATTAAAAAAGAAAGAATTAAAAAAGCATTAGCCTTTTTTTAGCTGCTGCGCTATTGTAAAAAAAAAAACCTCTGTGAAACTGGCCGTTGAGGGCGCCGGGTGTGTCAAGGGTGTGAGGCAGCAGAAAGAGAGCGGCCAAAAGCTCCTCCACTCCCATCATGCCCTGCTTTAGATGCTGCAGGTACATGTCTCCCACCTTTGGAGATTCTGTGCCAGTGATGGCGTCATGGTGCTGCACCTGAAAACACACAGGAAATAATATGTTTGTGTCTAAACCGGAGAAACATTCCAACCTAAACTCGTGGTTTTTGTTTCCTCTCAAACGGGAAGTCAAATTCAGAGGGTTTACCTCAGAGACAGCCCAGCGTAGTGCTCTCAGTTTGTCCAGGGCCCAGTCTTTAGCTACAGGGCCGTCGGGGAACATGATTCGATAGCGCGTGAAAAGAGTCTCCGCTGCGTGCAGCTGGGAACTGGCCTGTCGAGCTACTCCTTTCAAAACGTTTCTGGAGGCATAAAACCCCGTCCACGCCTGGTAGGGTTCTAAAACATATGTAAAAATGTAGCCACAGTAGATGACGTCAACAGCGATAGAATATAAATGTGTAGTGTAGTGTCTGTTTCAGGATAGAGACACTCACCACTGGAATACGGGAGAAAATCTTCACTCCTGCGAACGTCCCACGTGAGATTCGCTTGGTAGACGGCTTGGAAGTATTCACTCAGAGTAGCATACTGAACTGTCACCCCGAAGTCTTTGCTGTTCTGGTTGATGTACGTCATCAGAGGATCCATATTGTTGAACTGCACGGACGAGTTGTAGAACTGTTTGTCACAACCCTGAAACACGAGGATCAGATGTTCATTTGAACATGGCCTCAACATTTGCTCAAATGGATTTGATCTCCACTAACCCATGGCCAGAGCACGTGGTTAGTCCTAAACCACTCAGCTCTCTGCTTGATGTTCTCCACCATGGTTTGAGCGTAGGCGTGTACTGTCTCCTTGGTCACAGGCAGGCTCATGTTGGGGTAGACTCCGTCTTTAGGCGGGTCTGGAAACAAGGCGACTCCGTTCCAATAGAAACCAGAGCTGAGATATGAGAATAAAACTGTCTTTAGTGGCAGTCTGCTGTAAGTCTGCAATTTCCTCCTTCTTTCTTAATGTGAGACCAGAACTATTGTCAAATAAAGTATTTATTGTCACAGTGTATGCACATGGCGCACCTGTTGGAGAAAGGCAGGTAGGACGGAGTGCAGTAGCTAAACTGGTCCATGGCGTGAGTGAAGATCTCCTGCTGGTCCTTCAAAGAGGGAGAACCTCGCCATACAAACTGTAGTTTCTGCACCAAAAAAGGAAATCAACCATTATTTTCTTATTAATATTTTAAGAAAATATATGAGAAGATAGAGTGAAGGCAGTATTTAGACTCAGCTAACACCTTGCTCTTCTGCATTGTGTCTTTGAGGTCATAGTCGATGCGGGAGATGAGGTGAGCGTTGAAACCAGCCAGGGCGAACAGGATCGGCGTTGTGGAAGAAGCTCCAAATGGATCCACGTGCCAGGAGAACTGTGGACGCACCCCGAACGTCTCATAGAGAAAACCATGACCCTCTGAAACAGCAGCGAGGTCCCTGGTTATGTTAAAAACGTCTGGAATTAGGGATTAATGGAGCAAGAAATGTGTTAAACTACCTGTCATTTGCAGTATTTCATCCACTAGATCGGTCACGGCCTCATCGTGCATCACTTGGCCTCCGATTATGAACTCAAGTCTCCCTTCTTTCACAAGCTGCCGAACCTGAAAAACCAACCAAGCCACATCATGTTTGTTACTTATTAAGTCATGAAAAGGGTCATTCCAGCACTCCTGCTGCTTAACTCCTGATTTATATTGATTAAAACAAATCGTGTTCTCAACAACCCACAATATTAAAAAACACATTACCATAAATCTATTATATTATATTATATTATATTATATTATATTATATTATATTATATTATATTATATTATTTCAGTGTGGTTTGGGGAAGAAGTTGCAACTGTGTTAAAGATAAAAAATTACTTTGTTTAAGTTTGTCATCAAAGTAATAAAATCTAAATAGTGAATTGGATTATGACTGGATTACTGAATGAGACTCTGATCATTTGATCTGGTTTAGCAGAGGCACAAGATTTAACACAATGTTTTTCATCTAGTAAAATTTATTAAAATTTTAAATTGTGATTCTCATGAAATTGGTGGTATAAAAATGATAATACAGTAAATTGCTGTTAAAGTTATTTTAACCCGATTCCATATTTGAGTGGTTCCAATGAACATTGGGCTCACCTTAAAAACCTGACTGACTGTCCCTCTGAGACAGTATTTAACTACTCTAATACAGACTGGTGACATACGATATGCGCTTACTTGTCTCTTATGGGAGTCTGTGGCGACAGTGTCCCACCAAAGACGAAAAAACTCCTGCTCAACAGCAATGAACCTCCTGTCGTTGGCCTTTGACAGCTCCTCGGTCACAGTGGTGTACACATTGGCTGCATAGGCGTGCATACTCTCCTGTGAACCACACTTACATTATCATTTGTTTCAAATTTAAAATACATTTTAAAATAAAAATAATATAATGTAATATTTTTACAGTGTATACACACTAGTTAGGTAAAAAAGAAATAACAGAACTTCAGTGTGTGATGATGTTTACATTAAATCTAGAAGTGAAACCTACCTGGATGGTGTAAACCCAGCCAACATCCATGTGACTGTGAGGAATTACAAAAGCCTGAACTGGTTTGTTTTCATCTGTCACTCCACTGGAGTAACGGTAGCAATAAACAAACACAACGAGGCCTAAAAGTCTCATATTTTAACCCGTAAAGCAAGACAACATCCAGAAAACCTCCCAAATCGTTAGCTAGACTTCCTTATTGTTGTTGTGCTGCATCATGTGACTTTTTTTTTCTCAGTACGGAAGCCCGGACAAGTCAACCAGCTCGACGCTTGCTTTCCGTATTGTTGACCTTCTTTAACCCGGAAACAATTGTTGTAAACACTGTGCACATTGATTTGAAGGTGAAAGCCGGTCATCAGATGCAGCATTAAAATGTCCAAAAACACGAGGATAGTGCTGATTTTCGGAGGCTTTGTCACGGCTGTAGCGGCCGCGTTTTATCCAATATATTTCCACCCGCTCACGCATAAAGAAGAGTACAGTAAGTGTCTAACAGCTATTGACTAACGTTACACAACCAGTTTAAAATGTGCTGCCTAATGTCATTTGTGTGATTAGCATTATTCCATGTTAAGCTATACTTAAGTGCTTTTTCGGCGAAGTGAACGAGCTACGTGTAGTTAGCCTCTAGCGTTAGCTAGCTTCTGTTAGTCCGCACATCTCCAATAGTATCAATTAAAAAACTAACTTTGTCTGTGTTGCTCACAGTTGACTACAGTTCAGGGGGAAATATTCTAGGTTTTTACTACATTTAAGTCACAGCTGTAGCTACTAGTTACTTTTTGAAGATATAAATCCTTTTTTCGTCTGTATATGATCATTTGCTATTATGGGTGAACCATCTGTAAACCTCATGTAGTGAGGATTATGTGCCTAAGTACATTTTTGAAGCAAAAAATCTCTAGTGGTACTTGTACTTGTGTACTCGTGTACTTTTTAGTGCAAGCATTTGCATAATTTCTGCAGTACTGAGCTTGTGTGCTTCTGCCACCTCTGGTTTTCACTCATTTGTTTAACGCAGTGAATTATGGCTTCATGTTACATCACAGCAACAACCATCAATAGTAATCAGGAGTGCCTATTTAAAGTCTCTAGTTTCTCCAGTGAAAGAAGTGAAAGAAATTCAAATTAATCTTTTTTTTCCCTCAATACAAATACTATTACATACGTAAAAATATTATGTAGCTGCAGAAAGACTACGATTGTAGGACAGTTGTTCTGTTTGTCTTCAAGAACCTGCAAATGTTACCAACATCGATATATATTTGTATATTATTACCCATGAAACCTATTATTTGTTTGTTTACACTTCCTATAAAACCTTCTATACAAAAGCAATGTTATAAAAGTAATTTAAAAAATGGTTCACTTTTTCTATATTACCAGCACTTAACTCTCCCTCTCTCTATTTCTCGCGAGAGAAAAATAGATAGATAGATACAGCTGTTTCAAATCGGGGACAGGAGACATTTTAAATGACTTACCAGGCTGTAAGCACTGGCCTTAAAACCTAAACAGCAGTAGAAAAAAAAACATGAAAACAGAAGACAAGTATAGTTCTGACTAAACACCAAGTGGTTTCCTTTCCACTGCCTCAAAAACATAAACATGTAGCTAAACCATCTTGGACAAAAAGACATGCCAGGAAAATTAATTAGGCAAAATAGTTGTGGTTGCAACCTATGTCTAGCAAAGCCACTCCACTCTGAACCAGCTCCAACCAGCAAAGACGACTGCTGATAAATGTTACTGACATTCAGGAGACCATGACAAAGTTGTTTATGACACGAAATACTGAACTATTTGCGTCCTTTGTTAGGAGACGTCCAGAAGATCAACCGCACGGGAATCAACCAGACAGATGTTCAGCCTGTTGGTAAGAGCACGTGGATAGTTGAACAGAGGAATCAATTATACATACGTTGTGAGAATGATGAACTTCTTTGTTGTTGCGTGACATTCAGTGGCTTATCGGTGACCTCTTCTTCTGTTCACCTTTTGTCTAAAGGTTTGAAGATATGGTCAGACCCGTTCAAGCCCGCGGAGAAATGATGACCAGTGACAGCCGACCTACATTAATACCAGAACCTGATGCAGATGATGACTTGAGTGTTACGGTGTGTCCACGAGTGAATGATTTCCAGAATATGTTTATTTTCTTATCCTATAAATATAGTCCTGAACACTTTAACGCATTTATTTCAAGACTTCATTGTAACTTCTTTTCTCGTGAGATGCACCTTCTTCAGATGCTGGTTGTCATCGTTCCACAAGGGGGCGCCCCATGTCTTCCTGTAAATGCAAAATGCATTGGACTGTTTTGTTTGTGCATCCAAAGATATTTTGAAAAGAAAACATCAGTATTTCCAAAAAGCCCTGCTCTGGTATGTGGCCTGTAGGAAATTATAATAAAAATATAACAGGCGTGTGTTTATCCATCCCATTCACAAGAATCTATTGTGACAGCTTATTTTTGTTCAGCTGATGTGCGAGTCATCAAAACGGTTTGGCAGATGAAGGACAATGTCCAGTAATGTGCGGTATCATCTTCCAAAATGGAAACCGTAGAGGCAGAGTTATTCCAGGACACATCACTCTGTATTATCATTTGCCTGTCACGGACAGAGGGTTCAACTTTTTGCTAGGCTGTTTAAATGGCATGTGATTGTAGCCTTGTTTTAGCCCATAGGCTGAAAGGACGGGGCCGAGCTCGCCGGTCGTCCTATTCAGAATCCTGCTTCAACGTGATCCAGACTCCCTTTATGAGTCCACGGCTGCTGGAAAAGCAGAGAATTCCAAAACTGCCATTTTCTCCCTGTACTTTTGTGGTTGCTTGACGTTGACCAGCGTCCCCCTTCAGAGCTCGCTTCATCAAAGTGCCTTTGGAGGGAAGATAGATTAAGAGAGAAACTACAGCATGTGTTTATGGTCCTTCAGAGATGGTGCATTTTAAAAGTTGCCCTTAAATCTTTCACAGTCCTCGATATAGCCTGTACTTTCAGCCCTTCAGGACCATTCGTGGGGCGTGCTGCCAACAAAACCGACTGCACGGGCCAGCAACAGCCACTCTCTTTCTCAACCCCCCAATCAACAAGCCCCATTGTTTATGAGAGGTTGTTATTGTTGGGCTACATTCAGAAACAAGAGAAAACTCGAGCGCCCCGGTTGTGCAGAGGCGTCCAAAGTAAAGAGAGCAAGGGGTGAGGGGGTGGTTAGGGAAAAAAAACGAAAAGCAGAAATTCCTCTCATTCCCCGCTGGTGTTTTTCAGATTCCTCACGCGACGGCTTCTCGGCTGCGTGAGTGAAGTAAGCAACCAAGAGGGGAAATTGAAGCAAACGGAGAGAGGAAGAGAACCACATTCTTGAGGGGACGCGTCACCTACACACAGACTAGAAAGACAATCTCAGTTACTTTGCCTGCTGGCAAAGTATGTAACAGGTTGTGCAGCATGGCTTTCGGCTTCGAAGTGTGGCCCTGCCATGAATCTCTGTGACACTTTGTGTTAGACGTGCGCTTTCTCCTCCAGTCTGTGTTTCTGAAGCGGGCCTCACGTCTGTGCCGGGCTTTTACGGTTCTGTGCTATTTAGTCCTCCTTGTCCCGTTCAGATGAATATATAGCTAGACACCCATCACAATAAAACGTTCACCGGGGTCAAAGCATACTATAAACCAAATGAACTCAACATTGTTTCCCCCGCAGCACTTTCACTGCTCGACTATTAACCAATCACACAAATCTCTCGCAGCTATAGGGGAGGTTTTTGGAGGGTGGTGGCACGTCGTCGCTCCGAGCAGTTTGTTAGGCGTGTGTTCAAGAGCAGCAGATAATTGGCCAAGGTTTCTGACTAATTGCCATGGGAACGCGGGTTGACCGACAGGCCACAGGTTGGAGAAACAGCAGAGAGCGTTTCGGGAAGGGGTGGGATGGGACGTGAAATAAGAGCACGACTCACTCCTACTATGTCGAGTGTGGAAAATAGAAAGAAAATAACAAGCGAACAAAAACAAGAATTTGGGAGCGCACCAAAGGGACTCTTGATGACAAACTGTAATTAAAGACAGAGACTGGTGGAATTCATTTCTATTTAGGGACGTGTTTACAGCTTAGCAGGATTTTTATGTTTGTTTATGTATCAATATGCCATTAATTAATGTGCTGGACGTACACCAGTGACTTATAATGGTGCAATATGTGAGGTGTAGGTGCAATGAACACAAAATACAATCCATGTACATACAAACTCAATAAGTCCATGTTATGACGTGGTTAAACACTGAGGTGCTCACAATCATTTAAGGCAGTATATTACATAAAATAAAGATATAGGCCACCTTATGAAATAAAATAAGCAAAAAAGGTTTATTCTAAACATTTGCTGTTTATTTGTACACACCGTGGTCCAGATTCAAACATCGTGACCTGCAGCAAAATACTAAAACTCAATACATCTTAGTCAGCCATTAGTTGCAGCTTTAATTAAGAAATTTTTTCCATTGACACAGATTTGGTGCAGCTCACCCTGCAGCCACAAAAGGCGTTAGTGGTGGAAAACCTAGAGAGTGAATGCACTTTATCGTTGTTTCTATGTGTGCAGGGGGTATATACAAGCACTGGTCTGCAAATACACTACATGGTGAAAGTACACTTCCTGATCTTGTAAACAACGTATAGGCACGCTGTCCGCATGCTTCAGGTTCAGGAAGTACACGGCTGTGGCACACTGAGTCTTGAAGCAATGTCTAGGAACAATGCAGCGAGCAGGCTCACATCAGGCGAGGCGAGGCGAGCTGCCCTGGTGACAGTGTGGTCTGGAGAAAGCTAGTGTTACATCTAATGTGTCATTGAGGAGAGAAAGCAAAGAGGAGTTGGGCCGAGAGGAACCCAGTATACCCCAGAGACTAAACTGTGGTTGTAGAATTTACTGGAACTCCAAACATCATGTGTGTACTTTTGTATTATGTTCATATTTGCCCCAAGCAGGACCACAAATAGATAATTATGGTTTGTTTTAGGTTCTTGTTCTCCGTTGCCCAGGCGTGCAGGCATTGCAGTTCCCTGCTGCGGTGTGCATGCAGAGCCCATGGTAGGGGGCAGATGATGCAACCGTGATTCGTGTGTTCTCTCTCCTTCCTGGTGGCTGGTGTAATTTAGATTTTTTTTTTTTTACAGGAAGCTTTGGTTTTAAACACAGAGTGTAGCCGTTTGGCCACCCAGTTATTCACGTGTGAAAACATGTTACATGGTCTTTACGCCTTAAAGTCTGTGTTTTTTTTCAGCTGAACTCATAATAAACATTCATCCAGTAATTAGGAGCGAACATTGGTAACATAGTCATTTTCACAGTTTTTCTTTTTCATTTAAAGAACATGTTAGTGGCAATACCATTGTAACATGCTAAACTAAAATGTGGGATTTGGAAAACGTGGTCACAGTCAGTGTCTTACTTTGATTTCATTTAGCACCACAACAGGAGGAACGAACAGGGTTTTGGCCTGTTTTCTTTAAATCAGTCTTTTACTTTCATGCAGATATATAAACACATACTAAAACATGCTAAAAAGAGCATATTGCATCCCTGCTGCACTAATGGTGAAACACAGTGGAGCCGCCGTGGTTCTTCAGGCAGCCAGAAACTGTGATTGTAACACTTCTGAGTGAGGTGAGTAGAAAACTCTCCTATGTGGCCAAAAGCCTGTCGCTTGGCTTGTGTCCACATATGGATCTGTAGAGGAAATGTTTAAGCAATTAGGTGGAGGAAAAAAAAAGAAGTTATTATTTCCTCCAACCCTTTTTTTCAAAGGAGAGGAAAATCTTTGCTACGGACAGACCACCTTTTCCTCCTTTAACGTGCTGTTCCAGTGATTCTGTGGAACCAAAATGTTAAAAACCGCAATTACATTAAACTCAGGGCCTTCTGATTAATAGACAACCACACACACACACACAGACTGTCACCCATCCTAAATACACACCATTACAGCACGGCCGTCTGAGTCTGTGCGAGCCTCGCCCGTCAATCACGTTCTATGGCAGGTTTCCGTTTTACGGTCCCATTATAATCTTAAAAATGTCTCGTGCTCTCAAACAGCGGGGCGACTGTTGATACAGGCAAGGCTAATGAAAAAAGAGATCCAGAGCTGCGAGCAATTACGTTGCTCGTCCAGACCTCTCAGACTAAGAGAAGAGTGGAGCACAAAGTGATTTATAATACACCTTAACGCTTGACACGTGCATTGGTGAAAATAAGTCTGGGGCCTATCAAAGCCTTTGCTTACATAAAAAAAAACATGGAAAGCTCTTGTAAAACGCTTTTTATACTCAGTGGGCCAGTTTGAATCCATCTTTCCTGGCACGTGGCATCACTCCCTCTCCGCCTGAGGGACTGTATCAAAACAAACAGCATTTTAGAGATTATACTGTAATTAGCAACAAATAAAGAGTTTTTTTACGTTCAAGTAATGCAATAAAGATAGACAGACACGTGGGATATTATGATAGTCTGTGTTTAACCTGGACCGAATGATTCACAGTGTTGAAAGGACTCAACGGTCTGCTGCTCTAATGCTGCACAATGAACTGTATCCTGTCATTAGTGGCTTCGCACAGAGCAAATTAATTTAATAAGTAAGTCAAACCTATATCCTATTGCATAGCAGCCGCTGCATAATGGAGTTGTTTTAATAGACGTTTAGCTTCCACGGTGGACCGTGGTGAGTCATAGCCAATGTGTGTTTTCATTTGAGTGTAAATGGCGTGTGGGTGCGCAGACACGATCTGCCTCTGCGCTCCTCATGGGTTTTCATTAGGGCCTCGTGGATGACAACAGAATATATGACTTGGCTCGGGGCGGGAATTCTGGGGAAAGTCATGGAATTTTGGACGCCTTGACGGAACACAGGCTGTCCGCTTTTGGCCCGTTCTCCAGCGAGGAGGAGGAGTCCTGCTGCAGTGTGTGTGTTTGCGTGCGTGGTGGTGGGCCTTAAGGACATCCTAAGGGAGCTGACCCAGAACGATGACAGGTTTACAGCGCAGCACAAGGCAGGCTGGCTCGCATGTGGCTAACATCAGACAGAGGCCAGAATCTCTCTGAGTGCTGGAGCAGATTTTGACACAACGCGTTCATCCTGATGATGATTAGGAAGAAGCTAGCTGGTACTCCGTATTTCTGCCTTGGCAGAAACGCGACGGTATCTGTTCATTGCATTTAGTAGCAGCAAAGGAGTCACGTAGTAAAGAAATGATAAGTTTGTAAGAAGTAAATCCACGAGGAATCACTCAAGACTTGACTCAAGACTAAAAAAGAACTTGACTTGAATCAAACCTGTCCTTAAGGATCAGACTAGAGAATTCTTTTAACTTTAGGCTTAACTAAAACTTCCTATAATAAGACTTGTGACTCTACTTGGAGGTGTCCATGAGGTCTGAAGCCTTGACGGGAGATTTGCCGTCATGAGATTTGTTCTTATGACTTGAATTAAATTTGCCCACAAAAGACTCAAAAACAGCCCCTTATTGCCTGTCAGCAGTCTAAGCTGCTGAGAACAGAGTCGTAAATTTAAAGTTAGGATTTTGGAAATGGTATTATTTTATCCTTTTCAATAGCTTTAAAGCTTTGGAAAGGATTTTCTTTCCACAACTGCTCAAGAACTTCATTATTACTTACATTTGTTCGCCTCAGCTGTACGTGCAGTGAAGGGTCAAAAATAAACCTCGGTCATGTCATGTGCATAACCCTAAACCCAACCACAGGATTAAATAGCACCCATATGCAGTGATGTCAGGGAATTTGCAAAAACGATTGAATTGCATGCGTAAACCTCATCCTCATATTCTGTCCAAAGGGTATACGTCTGCTATTTAATGCCGTCCCCGGAATGAAAGCCACCCTGAGATGAAAGCAAACTCACATCCCACCTGAGCAGGAAAAGATCTCTCCCTCTGGGCTATGAGCTTACTTTGTGGTCTCCCTTTTCCCTGCTCCCTGCTCCCTTTATCCATCCGTCCCTCCATTCATGCTCCATTCAGCGAGAGAGAGAGAGAGAACAAACCACATGTTTCAGGGAGGAATCCTAAACGGGCAGCATCCCAGACCAAAGTACCTCTAGCTCTCCTGCCCCCTGGCATCACTTAGCTCTACCCTGTCATTAAGGACAGGGCTGGATGATTTGTGTTGGAACTCAGCCCTTTGTTAGAGTGGGATGGGTGCAGCGAGGGAGAAACAGGCAGCGAGAAGGGGGGTGGGGGGTGGGCAATGATGTCATCCCAGGTTAGCGCTGGAAGGACCTGCGGTTGCAGGAGCGGTGTTGCCTGTGGGCCCGAGGGCAGGAAAAGACAGATGGAGATTAAACGACGTGGAATATGGTTTGACGAAACCCTGCGTGCATTTGCACACACGTGCGTCTGGATGAGCGGCAGCTACACGTGTCCTTTTTTTATTTCATATTGTGGGCGTGCAGAAGGCTGCACAGATTCTCCGTCTGAATGTGTGCGGTCGGGAAAGTATAGGCTGTTTCATGTCGTATTCGCTCGTTGTTTCGGTGTTTCTTCAATGGGTGGATGGTGAAATGAATCATTTGGACAGAGGCTGGGGTATCGGGGAGAGAGTGGCTTGGCTTAGAGATGTTGGGTTGAGACAAGAAAATAGGAAAACCATCTTGTACTTGTGGCTTCTGGATAACGCACACCACTGCACAGCGATGTCTGTCTCCCTCTGCTACCTACACTATGCAGTGAGGAACGTAACACATACACCACAGACAGCAAGGACTGACTGAAACAACTTGTCCAAAGTATTTCTGTACAAGTGCACAACGCCTTTACGACATTTCACTTCAACTGGAAGGATAATTGTGTCGCAATAAACTGCAGTACATTTCCTGAAAGCCACACTGCAGCCCCAGGAACTTGGTAACGTGGTGTCTACTCAGCAAAACAGAATTTTACTTTTCTTTTCGTATTTGTTGAACGGTGGTGACACAATCTGCACTTCATGTATTAACATATTCATTTCCAATGTAAACTGCTAAGGAAGTGGACTTGCTGTGCACTCTCAGTGTTATTTCACATACGCAATGCAACTTTTTATTATCTCTGCCTCCAATAATATTTAGATGGAAGAGGACTGATAGGAGCAGAGCTCCAATAACAGAGATTAGGTTCTCTGGGGGTTGATTGAGCAGCATTCTGAGGAGAGAGGCGTCTGCCTAAGTAAACTCGACCCAACACTGAGGAATTGCGCGCTGGAACGTGGTGGTGTAACCGGAGTGCGGGTTTGGGAATAGCCCAAGGGAACTAGGCTCAGTTTTCCAAAAGCTTCTATCTCCAGCGATATGTAGTGTGATTTGAGGAGAGGCAAGACGTGTGTGTGTGTGTGTAAAACAGGGGAAGTGCATGGAGGGCTCACAGAGCAGCTAAGTCAGGAAAACAAGTCTCAGGAAACCCTATACCTCACTCTGGCACCAACACAGACGTTCTTTCTTTCTCCTCTGTCTCACGCTTCTTGTTCTGTCTCCAAACTCTCTGAGCCTGCCTGTCTTGCTGTATCGCTCTCTCATCTCTGCGCGGGTGCAAAGAGGTGTAAGAACAACAGCAGTCAGAACAACAAACTAAACAACAAACCCACCTCTGACACTGTGTGCTGTCGGAGTAACAGGGCTGACCTTGTGGAGAGGTCAAACCTACTCGTGCCAAGCAGCTGTCTTGAATGTTCTTTTGATATTTTGGGCTTTTTTTGGACATGTTTGTGCTTTTTGTGAATCCTATTTTTCAAGGTGCCATCATAACCTCGTGCAGTTATCTGTGTAGATAGTGTAAGGTCTTAAACCTCACACTGTAAAGTGCCTTGAGATTACTTATGTTGTGAATTGGCGCTATATAAATAAAGTTGAATTGAATAGTATAATACAGTACATAGATATTGATATTGTTACTGTTGGATTGGATTACATGTAAGGATGTACATTTCTGCTCATACACTTAATCTGTGATAATGTGAGTTCACAGATTGAGCTGTTTGATGAACTTTGGAGCGCCTCAAGGATCTGTTCTTGGACCTATTTTACTTACTTCAATTAACATCAAACATGAATCCTTACATTATCTTTCAGCTGTTGTGTATAGAAGTATAGACAGCTCTCTGTCTCTGAGGTTCTGGATGCTCCCAAGCCCTTGAAACTTGAAACAAATGAGATGCATTCTCTGACCATGCACTCAACCTTCTGAGTTCTTTGCCTCGTGCTGTTAAAGCTAAATGGCTTTACACCTTTCCTAGTCTTTTTGCATTTTATATTATTTAGATTTTATATTAAGAGTCGGGCTGGGGTGGGTTAACATGGGGTGGGTAATATTTGATGTATTTTGTTTTGTAACACCCACTTTGAAAGACGCTAAGATTCTTTTCTTCCTTCACTTCCTTACTTAGTCTGACTATCCTTCCGCTGACAGGTACTTTGACCCATTTCATAGAAATATGAGGTCATTTCCTTTCTTATTTATTTCTAACCAGCCAAATTCAAGTCGATACTTAAGACAGATGCATGAAATGCGAAGTGTGAGCAGTGGCCATGATGCCTAATATACAACATTATACATTACTCCAACCCTACAGGATTGTACTTCTCCTTGACCACTTTTGGATTTTTACAAAATGTACAAATACAATTCCCCTCCTTGTCTCTGTCTTTCCAATAAGAGCTTTTGTCTCTGCATCGGTACAATTAAAGGGTGCTTTGTATGTCCTTAAACCACTAATGCAGGTCTCTCTTTGTCTCACCAAGGCATTCCTCCTGCTTGCATTCCTTTATCTTATCCTTTTTCCACTTTCCCTAAAGCCCCTGTCTGTGTCTGTCACCCCACGTTCCGTTCTCAAAAACATTTTCCACTGCTTTTCCACTCCTTTCCCTATCTTTTCTCCTTAGTTCCCCCCACCCCCACCCCCACGTTTCTGGACCCATCACCGCACCTCCTACAACAAACACGCCTACTTGAAACCCACCCCAAACATGCCGTTTCCCGTTTGTCTAAGCCGTCTTTGTTTACTTTACCAAGTGTTCTTTCTCTTCCGACACCTCATTCTCTGTCTTTTTTCTGCGTCTGTCTCTATCAGCCCCTGTTTCCTTGTCCCTCTCAGTCTCCATCTTATCAGCTTGTCCTCTCTGTCAGGCTTGCCTGCGGGCATCAGCGACACAGGGCCACTGCCTCGGGCTGCGTGTATGTTACTGTGTCTGTGCTGGGCTCGTTGGCACACTGCCTGGACTTACCTCCTGTGGTGAGACTCGCTCCTTTTCTTTTTTTTTTTGCAGCCTGGACTGCTGCCCAGACTGACCCTCACAAATGCACGCACAGACACGGGCATGCAAACACGCTCCTAGACAGCCTGAATGGCACACAGGTGTAAGGATTAACACAAGCATTCGTTTACCCGTAGCGATGCGTTTATTCAAAAGTCAAAAAGCAGAAAATCACCTGCCCTGTTTTTGTGACTACTGGCCCTTTGTTCTGCATGTGTTGACATATGATTGTTCGGCACACTCACAGTGTGTACACTGTTTCCTTAGCAGCCGGTGTGTATGCACATCATGTCATGGTTCAACCCTGCGACATGGTTGATCTGTGGTTTTTTTTTGTTTCACTTGCGCTTTGTGTCTCTTGGCTGTCTCTCTGACTGCCAGTAGTCAGGTAGGTGAACACCTGTGAAGGGATTGTTAAAGAGTTGGTCCACGCTGTCCCTTTGCCAGATTGTCACTGTCACTGAGTGCTAAATCTGCCCGTTTTTTGCCTGCTCTGAGTTCTTTTATTAGAAAGAAACATGTCATGCTGCAGCAGTCTCGTGACTCCAGCTACTGTTTGGTTCAGCTGATGGTCTGATCACTCGTCTGACTCCCTAGAACCTGACCGGGTTCTGTCAACACCAGACCTGTCTTCTCTCCCGTGTCTCTCTCTCTGTCTCTTCTGGACATTGTACAGCTTTCTGGAATCTAGCTAGTAATGAGCGGGTGGATTTTAAGCTGACAACTATCTGTGTAAGCTGACTTCCAGTTAGAGAGGAGGGACTTTGTAAACTTTATGTGTTTGGATCTTTTTTTTTATGGTGTCTATGGAAATGCATTTTGATAAAAGAGGATTGCCTGCAGCCATCACATCCCCTACACCACCAACTTGTGTTTCCAGCTGTTCAATAAACCATTTAAACCAATCCTGAGCACAAGGCTGTTATTGTATAACTCAGAAACACATCACAAACATCCCCTCATTCTGCACAATAATGTGTATATCGTTTAGTTTAGGTAGTTTTAATTGTATATGCACACAACAGCTCTCTTTTACAACAAAGAAATATTCCATTTTCCAATGAATTATATTAATATAGACATGTACAAACAAAAAGCATTTCCATTTATTGTTGTTTGAAATCAGTCAACGGTGATTCAGCAGCGTGCTCTGCGCCGGGTTTTGACCTCTTTGGCATTTCATACTCTGAAGGCAGGATAATGTATGTACAGAGATTTTTTCTATTTCTCTGAGATACATATTTTCTTCTTTCTTGTAGGGTCTGTGTGTTTGTTCCACGCCCCACACACAGAAGAAACAAAGCTCAAACAAATAGTATACGCAATGGGACCACCATGTCCGTGTTAAGAAAAAGAATATACTCAGTGAAATTATGTTACGTGTAGTTTACAAAAGTCTTTGCTCTTATAAAAAAGGATATTTGCCGCTGTAAAGTCTGTTAGAGTAGATTTTTCCTTCATCTTCCACATAAACCTGAATTATAGGAGGAGCATTTAGCATATTATCAGTCCTCTGGCACATCTTGCACAGTCGTGTCACTCTTTCCGCGTCACGCTCAGCCAGCGCGTGGCTGCCGGCCTCCGAGTCTCCATATCTGCTCCCTGAAGCCTTTGAGCCGAATTCTGTAATGCGAAAAGTTGTGTTTCTCATTCTTGTGGTCCTGGTGTCACCTCTTTTTTCCTTGTGTCTCATCCTTTTCTGATTCCTTTCTCCGACTACTTATGTGTAACCCCTTTACATTTGAAACTGAGATAGACAGATAAATTGAGAGCTACCACAGCCTGTCCCAGATCCTTTCCCCAGATGCAATGCAAACGAAGACCAGCGCCAGGCCACTAGCAATCCCGGCTGCTTGTTCCTTGACACTTGGATGCCAGCTTCTTTGTGGTTTCAGCCAATGAGCTCACCCCTCTTGAAAATAACAGCGGTGACATCACTGTTTTGGCCCATCGAAGCTCCCACCCAGTCAGGGGAGAGAGGTAAGCCACAGCAGAGGGAGGAAGTAGCTAAAAGTGAACGGAAGGAAAAAGATGGTAAGATGGATTTTATTGGAAGGTAATACGGTTGGTTTATGGACAGAAGAAGGTGAAGAAGAGGGTGAGGCCACTCTGAGTACAGACAACGGAGACGCGTATAAATAAATACACATTTTTGGACTCAGGCAATGTTTTGGCTCAGTCCTTTGTCTACGACTTAACTTTCAGTGCAGTGGTTTTCTGTCTAAAGCTGGCGAATTTCTCCAGCCTGTGTTTCCCCTCTTCCTTTTTTTTTCTCCTTGAGGTCATCAGCTGACAAACCAGCTGCTGTTTATGACATTGCCCCGCAGCGATCTGCTGACCTTTCAACTCTGACCTCTGTAAAAACACGTTCTCTCTTTCTGCTCACACACACTTTCAATGTAATGGCCAATAAACCTCATTCAGGTCACGTGACGCTCATTTATAAGACACACGAATGGGGAGCACACACGGAAATGTGTCTAACGAGCTTACAGGTCACTAATTCAGGTGATTGATAGATGTTCAGTGATGTTCAGATGATATAAGGCGTTAAAAAAACCAACAGGTTTGTTTAGCGTCTGACTTTGTTGGGAGGCTGGGTTGCATTTAGTGCCAGATGTAGAGGTTTGTCATAATACGAGAAAGTTAGCCTAAAGATCGTAGGAGAACGGGAACCTGCTTAAGAAATCAGGCAGCGACAAGTACAGATTAAGACCTGTCGGTAAACTCATCTCTGAAGGAGGAAACCACAGTGTCAAGACCAAATGAGCAAAGTACACGAAAGATATGAGACCATGGTAAACCTTTAAAGCCCTCTGTATGGTTTTTGATTAAGATCTCAGGTTATTTACCAAGTAATGTGTTTATCACAGTAGCTACTTTTGGACCACACTAAATCATATGAGCTGTGTATGAAAGTACTTGGGCACGTTGCAGACAATATTTGGTCGTGGTAAAGTAGGATTTTTTTCTAAGACATCCGCTGTCGTGATTTGAACTGCCAGCCCTGTGGTCACAACCTCACTTCATTAACCTTGAGAGGGTTAATGTCACGCTCTCCCCTCAGTGATGTCAGGTTCGGCGAAGGGGCTTGGAAGGGCCTCAGGTGGGATTTGTATGATTGTGTGTGGAGCTGGTGGTAAGGAGGAGGAGGAGGACGAGGGGGATCCTATTTGTTTGTTTTGCCCTCCAGACGTGTCCGAGAGCAGATTAAAGGATTTAGCTTGGGGGTGGTGGTACAGGAGGGACCTAAACTCCTAACCCATCAACATGCCTGGTTGACTATTGCGCATAAAATCACAGAGGAGGTCAAAGAAATCAAGACAGATATCTGTTGTTTAGGAAAAAAGCAAACGGCATCAGGGGACGCGTGGACGGATAGGATACATGAAATAATGAAAAGAAGTGGGGAAACCATGTGTTGACACCGTGACACGGAGACACTCTTCCAGCTGTCTGATCTTCTCTTGTTTTACTGCTAATCTCAACCTAAGCATAAATAGAATTAGGGTTTAAAATCCTGTGGACTTGCCAGCTCTTGCACGCGAAGGCTTCTTTGGAGAAGAGGAGCTTCTCTAAGGTTGAGTCGTGGTCTGTGCCACCGATACAACCATTTAGTGCAGAAACGGGCGCTTTATTTGAACATTATTCTGTATAGACTGAAGAAATTTGACTTTGACCGTGTTATTATTCGTCTTTTTTTATTAGTCAAACACAAAACACACCTCCGCGTAGCACCAGCTTGCCAAACGCTCGCGTCTGTGTGTGTGTGTGTGTGTGTGTGTGTGTGTGTGTGTGTGTGTGTAATTTTGGTGGGGTTAAGAGGACAGAGGTTTGGGTTGGGGGTGGAGGGTGGGGTGTGAGGTGCAAACTGCAAACACATGAATGAACGCCAAGCTCAAATTCAACCGCAGGTCATCGAGGCTGCGCCGGGCCCTACTGTGGTGTGGCTCTTTTGTAATGTATATCAAGTTCACCAAGGGCCTTTTCATCTGACAGGCCATTGTTGAGTGAGGCTAGCCGGCGTTCCACTCCTCCCTTAACCCCGCCCACCCGGCACGGGAGCAGGTTGGCTCGCAATTGTTTTATGGAAATGCGCGCGGGCCTGGCCGGGTGTCTGACAGGCGAGGGCCGGGGGAGGAGGTGGGGACTCTGTGCATGTGTGTGTGTGTGTGAGTAAGTAGGTGGGTTGGTGGAGGGTGGGCGGTGGTGGATGTGACGCCGACCCCGGCGAATGCCCCTGACCCTGAGCAGATGGCGAGGCAGGGTCTCTCCGCTGAGCCAGAATTAATAGCGTGTGCCATGTCACATTGTCTGAGACGGGCCTGCCTAAACCCCCCCCCCCGCCTCACTCCCCACTTCTGCCCTGATTTTTGCACCCCCCTCCCCTTGCCCATCTTTCCGTCCACCTTCCTTCTAATGCTCCTTCGCCGTTACCCCCCCCCCCCCTCTCTTTCTTGTTGAGCCCCCTCCTCCTCTGAGCCTTTTTACTTTACATACATCACATCACTCCCCCCCCCACTAAATCCACAGTCTCCTCCGGCTTCCCCACAGAGTGCTTACTCTTCCAGGCACTCGTTTGCTCATTCATTCACTCATTCACCCATTCGTTTATTCACGTGCAGCACATTCATCCCTCTTTTTAAGAGACACTCATTCACAGGTTTGCCCACTTGCCGAGGCTTTATCGGAGGACAATTAAGGCACCTGCATTTCTATAGCTCCCCCGCTGAATGCCTGCCACCCCATTTCCTCACCCGTCTGTTCACACTACTACTAGTGTTCACTCACTCACTTGTTCTAGCATCCGGTCTCACTCACTCACTCATTCACAGAGATGCTGGCTCAGCCCGATCGCCATGGCGACTCAGCCACAGATAAATCTCCAAACGTCCCTTTTTTTTCCCCTGAGTTCTTCCATTTATATTAACCAGGCACTTTCAGCCATTGAAAACTGCGCTTTTCAAAAATGCTGCGCAAAGGAGATAAATGTGAAAATCCCAGGTCTCTTGTTGCAGCATGAACAGTGTTTCAGCGATTCTAAATTGGTGATTTATGATGGTCACATGATGTGCATCTTGCCTTTCTGCAGCACCTGCTTTTTCCTGAAAACGGATGAAATGTCACTTGGCAGAAATGGTGAAAAAGTGCAGATGCAGGCTCAAGAGACCCGCACGAGGTCAGAACTGGGAGTTTAATTTTTATGATGACTGCAAACACTGACACAAATCACTATCTGTGTGTAAGAAGAAAGAGGTTTACTAACTTTAGCTGCACTCTATGAGGCATGTCCAAGTGTGAGTTTATTGCAACATAATACATATACAACATCCACTGCTTGATAAATACGTGTCATGCGGGACCGCTCTCAACAAGTTTCCTCATCATTAGCATCGAGACGCGCTCAGCTGTTGTGGTGAGAGTAATTCAAACAGCATTACCATTCGTCCTCGTGCCAGCATGCTGATGTTTATTGGGTGTAATATTTACAGTGTTTGTGATCTTAATGAAGTGTGTCATTAGCCTCATAATGCAGCAGTAAATGCAAACACAAACAGGGTTGTGAGATGATCTGTACACTGTCTATGTGTTTCTCCTGGTTCAGTATCTTGTAAATACTTCCAGTTCCTCTGCCCGAGGCCGACCCGCGTACCACATGACTGTCTGATGCTACTTCCACATCTGGGCACATAAAATCCCTGCTGGCTCTCAGCCAACGCTGGAGGATAGCATCCAGCAACAAAAAAAACACCAAAATGTCAGACAAGCTGAAAATGTTCCAGTTATTACACCAAAGTTGTTACAGTTCATCCCAAGGGGAACATGAAATAATGCCCCGTGTTTCACAGCAGCCAATTTATGTGAAATGTCGGCAAGTTGTGGAAAAAATGGTTGAGTCACTGCCTGATCACCCATATTGGCTTGGAGCCATGCTGCTGGCGTGACTGAAAAGGCCTCTCCACCCACGGATGTGAGTGGGAATGTCCACTATCTAATGTGCGGGTGTGCATCCATCACAAATATTTGCAAGACCCCTTTCTCTCTCTCTCTCTCTCTCTCTCTCTCTCTCTCTCTCTCTCTCTCTCTCTCTCTCCCTCTCTCTCTACCACCAGCCCTCTTCGTGCACCCACCACGTCCCTCGCTGACCCCTGCCTCCTCTGCGTCTATCTGCTCCCAGACAGACAGCCTGCGAGGTGGAGGAAGAGGGAGAGGAGGAGGGCATGAAGAATCACAATGTTGGCAGTGCAGCCATTTGGCCAGAGAGTGTATGTGCGTGTCTTTGCATGCTCCATGTGACCCTTTTTTCCCTTATTTCTAGGAACGAGAAGATTTCTCAGTGCGCGTGTTTGTGTGAGTATGTGCATGCTGAGAGTGAAACAGACAGTGAGAGAGAGCGTGGGCGTTAGAGAGTCGAAGGTCAAGGTTTGGAGAGGTTCAGTTGGCCGAGGCTCGCTCCCTCCGAAGCCCTCACCAGCCAAATATGCTGCAGCTAACAGAGTGAAGCTGTCTTTCTAAACACCACTGCAAAAGCAGCCCAGAACTTTTAAAATGGATGCAGATATGCAATAAATCATGTTCTACAAGTTCACGAGAGCATGAGGTGGAAGAAAATATTAGTTTAGCAGCAGTCACAGGGGCAATTTCTATTTTTCATTCTACTGAAACAATTCGCTGGGGGATGTCCTCAAGAAACACAAATCTAATTCCTTTGGTTTAGGCTGAGCTCACCAAAGTATTTTGTACCCACTAATAGCTGTCCATCAATCTTTCTGTCGTGACATACAGCCTGTCGTTCTTGTTACAAATACATTACCATTCGGTCCTGTAACTTTATCTGGTATGCGCCTCCACCGAGCTTTGACTGAAGTCTTAACTGACGGAGGGCGGTAAGCCAAGCTAAATGAGTTATGCTCTTAGTTTACTGGATGCGAAACTCCCAGTAGGGTTTTCACAAAGCAGAGAGTTTTACTTGTGTTGGAAGCTCTCGCTGTTAGGACATTTTTGACCCTGTTCCTGATTAGTCTCCTAGGGGTTTGAGTTTTGGAGAGTTTTTTTTTTTCTTCTTCTTCTTTTTTTGATACAAAAGCTCTCTGAAAACACTGGCTCCTGGCCTGGATGACCACGATACCAAATCTCTAGGCTCAAAAGATGATGTTTCAACCACATCCTGACAACAGACAAAATAACTTGTATTGCGGCAGGAGGATTCTTGCAGTCTTCACTCCCTGTTTCTTCTTTAAAATTGTCCTTTGGATTCATTGTCTTGGGGCTGCATGCTTCGAGTCAGATTTTCCGAGGTGGAACGTGGACGTCACTTACAGTGACGCGTGATCCGACAAAGCAGCCCCAGAAGCAAAAGTGACACAGCTGGGTCACAAAACAAAGCAGTGGTGAAGAGGCGAATACAAAAAAAGAATCAACTCACATTTCCTCCTTGTACGTTTTACGATGAAGTGTCATCTTATTGCACTTATTGCACTATATGAAACATTTTGATTATTTAGGCTTCCTGAGGGAGGATTAAATGAGTGTATATGTATTGCGACACACAAACAGTTTTTGAGTTGCTGTGTCCGTCTTCTCCTCACTGACGTGAAGAATGGATTTATGTCCAACACAGTGCTTATGGGAGTCTCCGTGGTAGTTTTGAAGGGACTGGAGAACATTTGCTTTCCTCACTTATGTATTTCCTCCTGGTCTCAGGACTGGAACCAGCAAATGTTTGGCCGTTCTTCTTCCCAATGCTCCCTTCAGACCTAACAACGCTAGTATGCTGTAGTTTCTTTGTTTGATCTAGATAAACTGTGATGACAACTTTTGGTGTTAGAGGGACAAACGGCGGCTAATGCTGTCACAAGTCGTCAGAGATTTGTATGCTTATAATCTCAGAGTAGAATCACAAATTGTCGTTTGAACAACAGTGTGTGTGTGGATTCACAAATGAGGTCATGTGGAAATGAATAATATTTAGATGTGAACTTTGGAGAGAAGCATGCTAGCTGTATCCAATTTGTATTCCAAGCTAGGCTACCTAGGACTGCTTGGTAAATATATACATATATATATATATATATATACCAAGCAATCATAAAACGTCTTGGCGCGGCTAAGCAGGACCCTCATTTACAGAGCAACTTGATTTTCAACTTGCTCTATATATGTTTGGTTCATGCTTTCCCCATTTGAAAACATCTTTGTTATTGTTGTAACTAGATGGCACCATCTAAACCGGACGCTTTAGCTAGAAACACAGACACACTTTTAAAACTGGGAAGGCATGGTGAAGTTTAATGTCATTCACCAGAATAGAACCAGAGCAGGCAAACTGATAATTGGTGAAGTTGGGTTCAGACACGGCTCTGCTGGCAGGGCAGTCATCTGCAGTTCACCGATTCCTAGTCGCATGTGGAGGTTTCCCCAGACACTGAAGTCTGAATCCCAGGTGTTTTAAAATGCAGCTACTTGATCAAGGCGATGAATAAAGAGTTAGTAGTCAGTAGTCCCATGGTATGCAGAGAATACTTCACAGAGAGTACAGAAATACGTCTGCAGTACAGGTTCGTAAAAAAAAAGGGACTATTATTTTCACACATACAAATACTACTACGTGACAGTGCACCAGAATATCAGTGTTGACACATCCTGAAGTATGAAACCTGAGGGGAGTACTATAATTCAGATGATGTAGCTATTGTTTTCCAATTAAACGTTATTATTCGTGTGTTTCGTGAGCAAATAGTTCTATCTGAGAATGTTACATGTTTTCTTTCAGGGGACGGTCTTGAAGCACAAATAAAGGAATTCGGCTGCCTTTCTACTTTCCATCATATAATGCATCTGACATATTTTCAGAGCTCGCCATCAACTCTGCTTTTTTAATCACGGCACAATTCCCCACGGCACACACTGATTGAAAAAGATGGTGACAAGAAACTGAGCCAAATCCGCCCGGACCAGTACTCACATAACATTTTATGAAAAGGTTTCCCTCTAGTGAAAAAAGGAGATTGAAAGCGGCTGCGTGCACTTCTCGGACGGACGGTCTGAAAAGTGCCATCATTGCAGAGCCGACATCTCTCCTCGGGTGTGAGTGGAAACACTCTGTGTTTGTTGTGTACGACACACAGTATTTGTGCTGCTTAGTTCTGTGGATACCATCACAGTAATGGATTAATGGGTCTGTGTGTCATGCTTGTGAAAGCCCGTAATCTAGCTCTGTGACGACACTTTGACAAGGCTTGATTTTGTCAGCATTAAAAGCGGGGGGGGGGGGGGGGGTTAATAGAGGCCTCGAGGGTAGACACCGAAAAGCCACTGCGATATAAGTCAGTTGCACATTTTCCAGTATCATATACAGGCCACGTCAGATCTGCCAAATAGCACGCCTGCACAGTTCAACCCCGCAAACGTTTGGCAGGTTGAACTCACTGTGAACTGCACAGGTCCAGAAAAGGGGAAATGTCTCTTTCCTCACGCCTCTGATTTGCCTCTATTTCAAAAGCCTCAGCTTTTAAAACAGACGCCTCAGTTCCCTTGACAGTCTGCAAACTTATCACCCTGGCATTTTTTAGGTTTAAGGCAGGCTCTGTGATGTCTTCGGGACCTAAACGTACCGTCACTCGTGATAAAAGTGGGAAGCTTTGAACAGAGGGTGAGAGGGGGGCAAAGACGTGGCCCCTCTGGACTCACTGTCTTTTCTATTTGTCAGACTGCTTGCCCTCGTCCACCCTTTGGGTTTTCCCATGTGGCTGGACAGAAAGACAGATGGACCTAACGGATGGATAGACAGGGACGCCCTTCCCTTGGCTGTGAACTTAGACTCACACGAGCCAGAGCGGATTCATTTGGGACTTGTGATGTTCACTGGGGGAATGTACGTTTTATCAAGTGACTTGAATCGTTGTTTGGCTTTTTTTTTGCCGTGTTAAATTTATAAAACGTGACTTCCTGGCACTGCCTGACACTCAGCTGGTCGTTCTTATCAGCCTGTCTGGCCAGTCTAACATTTGACCCAGTGTCTCTCGACCCACCTTCTTCTGTCCGTCACGGCTTCTGACTCTGACTGTGCTCGAGTGCTCATTTCAGGAAGTTTCACCACCCTCTGCTCGTGTCAAATGACTTTGAGTCAAGAAGCTGTTAATCAGGGAACTCAAACTGAACTTCCTTAATTGGCTCGCTTTCTCCCCTTGTTCTGTTTTCACTCCCCGAATCCGCAGATAAAAATAATCCCTCCTCCCCCCTTTTCTTTCATGATGAGTGCTGGTAGTGTTTCATCTTAGCAGGATGTGATGAATGTGAAAATTGCTGCGACCACAGAACAAAACCTGCTAATTTCACATTTTCAGCTTAGTGTTCAAATGGAAAGTAATTATGAGACTTCGCTCCCAGCCGCGCGTCGTTGTTTAATTCAGAAAGGCTGTTGCACCATTCTACATTCACAAACGCGCACTGGTGACAGGCAGCACATCAAACCAGTAAACACACATTTATTTAGCAGCTTGCACGGGGGCCAAATCTATGCAGAGATAAAAAAAAACAGGACGATTTATTCCTGAGTGGTGTTTCCACATGGGGACAAGGATCTTTCTTTCTGTCTCAATCCTTCTTTGCGTCTGAGCCATGAGCTTTGGCAGTCAAGCGCGTGGATTTATAGACATGGGGATTGTGACTTTGTCGCGATGGCTCACATTGTTTCTGTCTCTATTGAAATAAAGAGTTTTTGCAGCTGATGGGACATTGAGAAAGAGTGATTTTTTTTCCGGATGAAAAAAAACAAGCAATGAGCAGAAAAGAACAAGAGTGTACAACAGAAAATTCAAAGTTCAAATCCTAATAAGAGTGAATATGCAGTTTCTGCAGGGCATTTAAAGATTAAAATAATGTGTTAAGAAAAAGTATAAGAAAAGTACTTTCTCTATCTTTCATATTTCACTTCTGTTTTCTCTGAAAAGTACTTGCACTTGTGTAGGGTCTCTTTTTTTTACTGTGTTCAGCTGTAAAACATTTAAGGAAACTTTATGCTTCCCCATTCAGCTCTGACTGTAACTGGAGGTTCTTTGCCGACTATAAAAGAGAGAGGGAAAGGAAAAATGGTTGAGGGCAGGATGAGGTCCTCGTCTCTGTGTCTTCACAGTGCGGGCCGGGGGCCAGGCGCACTCTCATGCAAAAACCTCATCCCTGCAACTCGTTTCTTTCCCCGTTTTTTCCCCTCTGTTTCTCGCCCTGGCAGAACAGTGAAGCTCCATTAAAATGAATTATGCATCTAAAAAGTATGAAATGTGTAGATTTCAACAGGGCATACTAGGGGAGATTTCATCTGCTACTTTATACAGAAGGAAAAACTGCAGTGACACTGATAGGTCCACTCTTTAATATTATTGCAAGTGTATTTCCCAAAATATCAGACTATTTGTTTAACCAGTCAGGTCCATATATTCAAGGAATAAAAAGTAAATGCATAAAACATGGTGGCACTCTGCTAGCTATTTCTGTAGTATTTATCTGTTTTTGGTCTTTTTTCATTCAACCAACGGTCTTTTTCTTTTCAAACAAAATAGCCAGAGGCGCATTGCACACACAACAAACAAACAAGAGCATTGACTTCTCATCAGTGTGGTCTCAGAAGCCCTCGCTTTGTCTTTGAAGTCGGAAGAACTCCCACCAGAAGTGCCTTGTAAGGTGAACAAAGATGCCAAACAGATTTAAATGAAGGACATGTAAGGCAACAACACACATGAAGGTTTACGACTCTCTGACCCCTCCCGGATAAACAAAAATGACCTGACACATTTGTACTGGAGATGATACAACACACAAGGTTTTGGAAATGCTCTGTGGCTAGGGGAGAAAACCAGAGGCAGTCACAAACAGGGAAGTCAATAAAGCCTATGCCACATTTCTAAGCGTGATCATTCTAAATAATAGCCTCCCTTGTACTTAGGCTGAGGTTTGGGCTGTGAGGAGGGTGGTCATGGGACTCCCCAATGTGATGGCAATGCACTAATCTGCCTTGTATGGGCCATTCACATGTGTTCACACCATTGTTTCCATGTTTTAAACTGGAACTGCTATGTTACCCATGGGAATTGTAAATTTGGCGTAGAGAAACCCGCCATTAATTGCTCCTATAATTTAATGTCTGGATAGCAGTCCTATTATCTCTCCTGATTGTTTTTAAACACATATGAAACGTAGACTGTTGTAGAATACAAATATATATTTAAATATATATATATAATAAACAGCATACATGATGCAAACAATCAAATATGTGTGAGCCTGGGAAAAAACACAAGAGCTTCCTCGCTGCTAACGTTTGTCACCACAAACCCGTCGGTGCTGTAATTTATTACCCGGTAAACACGTGGGAATACTATATCAGCGCCACAAGATAAACAACTACTCCGCTCCGCGCACATCTCGCGATAGAGGACGCTCCCACTGTGCTCGCCTATTGTGAGAGTTTTTCAGCTCTCGCGTGATTTCCGAAGTTTCCCACGCCTGTTGTTGTGGCGTCTGCCCTTTTCGCTCTCTCTCTCTCTCCCCCACCCTCCCTCCCTCCCTCTCTCTCTCTCTCTCTCTCTCTCTGTTGATGCTACCCGCCGCCTACCCTTTTTCTCTGTCTTCCTCACCCACCCCCTTTCTCTCCGTCTCCCTCGTCCCTACACCTCCAGTCTGCTTCTGTTGTCTCGGCGGATCGTAGGGCTGTGGGAGAGAAAGGATATCGCGAGTATTGGAGTTTTGGTGAGAGTTTGTGGAAGATGGCGCCTGTTGTGACAGGGTGAGTCTGAGATTCGGGGCTGGCGGTGGGGAGCGCAGTTGAACAGAATACAACTTACACCCCCGAAATACCTTTATTTTAGTCTGTGTTGCGTAGCCTGGGCACTCTGTGGTGCTTCGGCCACCAGTTTAGTCACAATAAGTCGTTTCTTTGTCTGGAAGTGCTGGCGTGCCAGTGTTTTTTCTCTTTACAGTTAACGTTACTTGCCCGAGCTGACTGTTGCTGTGGTGTTTTTGCGAGCTAGCACCAGCTAAGAGATACTTCATCCTCGGTGGTCTTTTCCCACACAACGGCGACCTGGTAGCTAGCAGGCTAGCCAGCGAGCTAAACACAGCCAGTGAAGCATATTTCCGAAAACGATTATAATGTTCGCATGGCGTCTCTTTCCCACCCGCCACCCCCCGAGTGGCGTACACTCAACAGCGCACACATTATTTCTTCGCCCTGCGTTTGTTTGTGAAACGTGCTCGCCAGTTAGCCGGGGCTGCACGTTCACGCGTTGCACTCGCGACTTAAGCTAGCTGTCCGATAATGGACGCCAGCTAGCGACGTCTGACTGAAACACGTTGCTGCTTTTGTGAGAGACGCGTCTCTCTTGGCTGTGTTTTGTTGACGCAGTGAGTTTTCGCTTTTCGCCGGGTGTTTGTGGTAAATATTTACGCTCTGCGCTGCCACACACGGAAGATAGCGTGCACTTGTGTGACTACAGCTCCCTTGAAGTAAGACTGGAGAGCTTGTTGGAAAATACTGTTTACTAGCGACCCGTCGCTAAACTCCGTAAACAGGTTGCTAATGAAAGACCCATCCTAGCACTGACTATCACCGGGCGTGGGGCTGCGACTAAGGACAAGATCCACATTAAACACTAATGTTTTTAACCCTACCACTAAAAGACTGTCTAAAGCGCGTATTCAACATGACCCATTGATTTTACGTTTTCTGTCCCACGAAATTACTTTTGTTCCTCTGAAGAACTTGAAAGCAAATTTCCCCGACGACCTCTAAAAATCGCATAACTGGCTGCTGAACATATTGTTTTATGTTTTATCTCTTGACATCGTTACATTTTCTCACTTTAAAGGAGTTAATTATGCTTAGTGCACTTTCAGTAATTGGCACTAGATATTACATGTGAAATATGTGTGTGTTAACTAAGGCTCTCAATGGGGGAATGGTCTTATTAACATTTTCAAACAGCACTGTTGCATTGATGGAGAATGCCGGATACATATATTTTCTCAATAACTAGAACAGCATCAGGGTTATTGCTCACACCCAGAGCTCAAGTGAGCTGAATGGCTGTTCTGCTTCAGTCAGCCTGTATAATAAACCCAGACTAAAATTATTTGCCTGCACATTAGCTAGACACAAACTTGTTTTTTCCACAGATAAGGCAGTAATCCCTGCAGACAGCCCAGTGGGTGACAGACATTTGCTGTGCTTGTTAGAGGTGTGTGTGCGTGCGTGCGTGCATGTGTGCGCAGTGGCAGGAGAAGGGGAGGTGGACTGGGGGGGGGGTGTTTGCTGTGCATGTTCATTTGGGGCTTTCCAGCAGACCTGAACTGATTTCAGTTGAGGGGGGATGGAGGGGGGAAGGCAGAGTGAGAGAGGGAGGGAGCTAGCAAGAGGGCAGGCAGGTCAGGTCTGGGTGGCTGGCCACCTGTCCAGATGATATCTCCAGATTCATGCATGTTGGCTGTGTTTTTTTTGTCAGGGGACGGGTGGTGTTCATGAGGAAGATAGGGGGGGGGGGGCACTCAGATGACAGAGGTTTAACAGAAAATTGAAGTGCCATAAGGGGAGGTTTCCAGCTTATAGCAAGCCGTATCCGCAGTAACGGTTGGAAGCATCTAGGGGCTGACCACAGCCCCATGTTCCCATGTGCTGTTTAAATGGTTCTGGCTTTACACAGGGAGGGGCTCCACAACCACAGGCTTGTTAATGGTATTATGACTCTCTTATAATAGTATTACTGAAAGGCTGTAGTTCAGTGCTCTGTCTGTAAATTAAAAGTAGTAGCTTGTATTGGCTTCCCTTCAACAGACTCTTTAAGTTGTAAGGTTCTGAATGTGTTTCACATTTTTAGTTTGTGTTGTCTTTCTGAATAATTCAGATTGCGTGAACATTGTCCCCGCTGTAGTGTTTTATACTGAAAGTGCAGGATTGCAGGTGGCAGCCTGACCTTTCATAATAAACGTCTGCTTTTACAGACTTTTATGTTTTAGTACATAAAAGTCAAAACATAAATGTTTTGTAGTCAAAATACAACTCATGCAATTGTTAAAGACAACTATGACATACAATACAAAATGTAGATTAGTATCATACGTGACCTCCAGCTTAGAAAGACACCACGTACAGTTTCATAGCCCGTCAGTTAGTTTCTATAGCCGGTTTCCTTGCAACATTGCACATACGTTACATCACACGGGGGAACATCCTTTTCACTCAAAGGCATTTACAGCATTATACAGAGGTGATATTATATTTCAATTTGTATTTTCTATAAATGTTCAGAAGTTATAACTTGTCAATTCTCAATTATTTATTGAATAATTCTGACTGTCAGAACATTCACAAATGACTTGTTTTGTCCTATCAATATTTGAAAAACTTACCATTAACCTGGGGTGTCAGCTTTTCTGACCATAACAAACTTACTTAGTGATGATCTGCTGGGCCTGGACGTTGGAAGTCTGTAACCACATCATCTACTGAAAACGTCACTGTGCTGTGTTGCTGGGTGCCTGAATTGAAGCGATTACAGTGAAGATTGTTATTGTTTTGTTTGCTGCACCGATTGATATGTGTCTACAGTAACAAAGGTTAGGAGCAATAATTTAATGTACATCTGTTCCTCCAAACATTAAATCAGAGCAAAGTAAGTTCGACTGTATGTAAAATGCTGAAGGAGATGAACTCTTAGTTAACCTTACAAACATAACAGCTGTATGTTTGTAGTTAACTTAAGCTATCACTTTTGTTTACTTTGACGTTTAGCAAGATGATAAATTCAGTGGATGATGTAGGCTGAAGTGAATGTGTTTGCCTCCATTTTTACTTTGTTTTTCTTCAGCTCACAATGTGAGACAATCACATTGGCCAAAAAGGGGTCTGTACTTTTTCTGTTTACAGTGCAATAAAACAGTGGAGTGCAGCAGAAAATATTCAAATGTAAGTAGTTGGCATCAGGAAATAAACAGAACTTTGAGAAAGTCTTAGGCCACTATTGGATTAGTTTTTCTGCAATGCTATGATGTCCATATATATATGACAAACACCAGTTATTTATTTTCTCCTTGACCTCTCCAGATTCACCTAAAGAGCTCAAATTCAATATTTGTCATACGTTAATAGCTGACGGGATCTGACTAAGGAATAAATATATACATGGTCAAGTACGTTATCTAAAACCTTTGTACAATACATGCATTTTCAATGTTTTGCTTAAAATGTGTAAGTCACTTATCAGCATAGATGCTAAATAATTGTCTAATAATTTCAGATCCAAATTATACCAGATGCTGTACTTGCCATCTCGACACATACAGGTGAAACCCCTTATCGTTTAGCACACTACACAAATCTCCCTTCCCCAGCATAGCGTGGCTCTGCTCAGTGAATTTTATTTCAAAATTGTTGATACAAAAACAGAAATTGGCAAAAAAAAACCAAAAACATGCAGATCACTGTCCCTCATGTAGATGAAGGGGAAAAAACAGTGTTGTTTTCATTATTTTCCCTCCCCTCTGCCAGAGACACCGTGATAGCTGAAAGAGAAGCACTGTTCACCTGGGATGATAAAAGCATGAATCACTTATTTCAACACTACTCTGCCTTTGCAGTGCCCCTGGGGGCGAGCTTCCATTTAGCTCCCGCCCCTCCCTGCCAAAAAAAAGACGGGAACGATGGAGTCTTTCAGGCCAAAAGCCAAGCCTCTCTGTGCTGGTATAATGATACCGCTGAACCTCTCTCTTTGAGACTCAAACCTTGTGTTCTCCTGTTTGTTAGCATGTGCGTGTGGTTTGAGCTCTGCGGCTGTATTGATGCTGATTGAGTGAGTGTATGTGGAAGAGAGACGGGGAGTACCTCGACATAAAAGTTTTATCTGTGTGTTTGCGCGTGTGTGAGCACGTACATCCATTCCCTGGGGTCCTCTCCTCTTCCCTGCTTCCCTTTATGAAAGGAGAGGTTCAGAGAGAGCAGCAGATGTCGAAGCACTGACCTTTATGGTGGCAAAGGCTCAGGCTAGAGTTAAAAGAAATGCTGAGCTGCTGCTCTCCCCCCACCCCTCAAAGCAGCAACCTCATGTCCTCCCATAGGCGCACACACACACACACCGACTTTGCTACCTTAGTAGCAGCACTGACATATAAGTAAACGATGGCGATGATACAAGTTACCCGATCGGTGCATCACCTCAGGATCCCGCAATCTCTAAAGCTCCCCGCATCCACTCAGAGCTTGCGAAAATCTTCAAAGTGTTTGGCGTGTAGGGGTTACAAGCCGGGAGGGGGGGCTGTACAGAAGTCACAGGCATAGCACCAAAGCGAATATCCCACTGCCAGACATCTTTAGGGGGATTTACTCTCATGCATACAGTAGCCTATTGTTTTGGAGGTTCATGCATATCCATTACTTCACATGATTGAAATATCCCCCGAAGCCTCTAGTATCGCTCAGGGTTCAGATTCAACTTGTTTGGTCGAGTGACGATGGGCCTTTTAAAGCACCACACACCCCAGTTGACTCGCTGTCTTCGCGCTCTTGTTTTTCTATTCAGCCTGTTTGTGTCTCTCTGTCTCAGGGGAACAACCGTAGGAGACACCCGAGGGGATAGAAATACACATTTTTGCATAATTTTGCTTGGATCACTGCCAGCTCGGCTCTCTCTTTATTCAGCCACGTCCTCGAGTGTGCGTAAACGCCACATAGCAATACGGCAGTTGGACATTTCTTGTACATGATTCATAGGAAGTGGTTCTCTTTATTAATAACGAACTAGATGCCAGGTTTGCAAAAGAGGTGGCATAATCTACTTGCCAAGCCTGGGGTCCGATAATGGTTTAGGTTATCACACAAAAGCCGCAACGGGGGAGCATTTATTTACTTGTGCAAGGCTCGGAATGCATTAGTATGAGCTCATACTTTTCAAACCCCTGGCTCTTCCAGAAAATGTGATGCTGTTTGCCCCAGAGAGGATGGGACAGAACATTCTGATGTAAATCTAAAGCCAATGTGGTTTTCAAAACAGCCCTGGCGTTATGTTTGATAGAGGCCCAAGTCCTCTTGGTGTTGTTGTTGGCGTCTGCCTCGCTGCTCGGCTAAGGCAGGCGAGCAGACGGGGGAAGACAGAAAGCTAACGCGACAGGCGTACCTCCGCGCTGACTCTTGTTTTGGAGCGTCTCGCTGTCTTTCACGCCCGCTCTCTCCTCTTCCAAGAGTATTTCCTCAGCCCCAGCATTCACCTTTCCCTGCCCTTGTTCTTTTGCTGTTGGTAGTAACTATGGCTTTGCCAAGGGAGTGGTGGTTTATACTGTGTCAGCAGTTTTTGCCCCTGCTGTCCCTCCGCATTCAGGATGTTTCATTCAGAAAACACGAACCGACTCCCCCTGTCTGACTCCTGTTTGCTTCATTCAACTTCAGTGAGCAGAATCTTACTTCCTGTCATGGAGCAGCTGAACTGAAGCTGAGAAAAACATTAGACTGAGCACTTTGTTGTCCCACTCTTCATTTTGTTCTTTGTGTATTAAAATGGATTGTTCATATTTTTCCCTCAGGGAAGACAAAGGGGGTCTGGGTTTGAAGTTTTTGAAGTTAACGGGAGGCTCATGCCAGGCCTCTGATAAACTGCATACATTTCGAATATGCTTCTCTAAGCTGTCAGGAGAACTCACCAGAGCAGAGAGGAGAGAAAAGCCTTATTTGCTTATTCTATTAGCCCACATAATTGCCTTGTTATTCCCAGTCATGGTAGCGAGGGCTTCGAGGCATTGTTCAACGTGTCACGTTCTGTCTGTTCTCCAACGACCGCGCTCGGCCAGTTCATCCATTTAGAGGAAGGTTACATATGTACACAGGATCTCCAGTGTTGGGAAAGCCCCTACCAACACCACCTCCCACAGCTTTAGGCAGCTGTCACTGTTATTGTATTAGATAAAAAAAGGAGTGCCACGCAGTGAGCCTCCCTGTAGTAGAGCTTTCCTGGAAGAAATGTTTTAGCATTTGTTAGATAGAGTGAGTGAGGGGGCAGACGGGAAAGATAGGAGTCTAGAGGTGGGTATCGCATGTAGCGACGGTCCCCAGGACTCAAGTCATGGGCTCTGGTTATGTGGCGTGCCCTATAACCATGCAGCTACCAACCCCTGCTAATAGAAATGTTGCGGTAACTTTGGGACTGTTATTCGAATAATTCAAAGTGTGCTCATGGTCACAGAGCCACGCCTCTCTGCCATTGTCTTTAGGTTAATGTGCTGTCGATTGATCAGTGTAAATCAGTGTCCTTTATACAAACATGTCTGTAAAGCGTCTAGTCTTTATTTGGTGGGTTTTATGTGAGACAGTTGCTGCCCACACGCTGCGTCTATTCTGCCATTTCATGAAAGTAATTCAGTTTAGTTTCTACCTTCAACACCTCATAATTTCAGTGTCAGCTGAATTTTCAGATGGCTTGCAATGCATGACATTGAGCATGTATCCCGCCTCCTGATACCTGCTTGCAGGGACACTGCCGCTGGCAAAGGCCCAGACAGCCTGCGTTCGCCCTTTCAGCGAGAACAAGAAGGGAACAAGGAGTTATCAAGTATCCAGAAAATATTCAAGGAAAATAACGCAAGGGAGAGACGTGCTGGGATTCCAGGAAAGGCAAACCGTTATCTCCAAATGTTTCCTTGCATCGTCTGGTTGTTTAACTAAAGCTGCCGGAGAGTTTTACTGGAGAATCCGCCTGGTGGCATTCCTGTGGCTGTTGATGTCAGGAGGTTTTGGCCTTTGCCTAGAATCACAATGAAGTAAGAGACATGTCATTTTGTGGAGCGGGCTATTGATTGTGGTTAAGCAAACAATGCTTTTTCTCTGTGCCTGAACAGAGGGCTGTACATGTTGTGGTCGTTCATTTTGCACTTGTGGCTGGAGTGTGATGTTCTCCATCGTTGTCATAATTTTGGAAGTACTGCCGAGGAATGTATGTGAGGTTTCCCATGAGCTCATGGAAGGAAACTATCTTGTTTTTTCAATATCCTAAAATGTCACCAGCAAAATGTCTCTATTTATCACCCTACTGGATTTATTAGAATTGGACCTCAAATATTCTAACCTCAACCCCAACTCGCCTAAGTGTCTGGTAGACAAATGAACCGAGCTCGGCTGGATTATATTATAAAGCTAGTTTGAATAAGTTCTATCTCTGCCTTTCAGGGCAGGTCGGTGTGTGTGTGGTTGACATTAAACCATGTCTTGTTTCACAACTTGACGAGGATAGAGTTGACTATTTTGGAAGGATGGCATTTTCTGAAGAGGAACAAGTATCAGGAACTACAACCTGGTTCTCTATCACGACAACGACACTGAAACCAGACAGGCAATCTGAAGCGGACAAAGTCATCTCTGAACTCTGCATGCACACACAAGCGTGCCGTGGTCTGCGCTCGCTTTGCTGAGGAATCATCTTGCAGCGTGTGGGCTAAAGGTTGTCTCTCAGTGTCTGTATGTTTTGGCCCTTTGGGTGGTTTTGAGGCAAAGGTAGGGGAAGACAGTGGTTAGCTGATAGATATCCAGACTGCCCTCAATGTGTAACAGTTAATCAGTGCAGCACTAGATAGAAGTGATTAGCTAATGTAATCAGGACTGATTAATCATTTTGTGAGTTGGATTTTAAGCATGTTGTTTGAGCTTTGCCTGGTGAAGATAAATCAGAATGAAAATCACTAAGGAGGCAACAGCGTAGCATAGTCGGTATGGGGTTTTTCCCGTGTTTGTGGGCTGCTCTGCTTTTCACTGTGCCATGTCAAGCTCGTGCCGGTCTCCTTCTCTGTTCTGGCTAAACTGTATTGGAGACGAGAGACAAAGCTTCTACCTGAATGTGTGGGTAGGAGGTTAGTTTCACTTGTGTGTTCCTGTTTGTACTTTTAGGTACAAACTTCAGCCTCACAGGAGCAGCTGTGTAAAGCCACTGCAAATACAATCCCGTGGCTGCTTCACACTAAGGGATCTTTTAAATGAATTGTTCTTTCTGTGTCATTTTTGCATGATCAAAACTTACTAAATGTTTGCTCAGACCAGATCTACGGTCAGTCTGGTGCAAATTTTGCTGATTCTTTTTTTTTTCTTCAAACCATTTTGGCTGTACAGTGGCTTCAAAGGTTTTGTTAAGGTTATGGTAAAAGGTTTCATGGGGACTAATATTCTCACTGCAATAGAATGCACGCAACACAAGTCAAAGCATCGGAACCGAGCTTTACCATTACACCCATCTTCCAGTTTTAAACTTGAAACAGAAATGCGTGACACTGTGGTCAGTGCTGCGTTCCTGCTGCAGTATCTGCACATATTTTGCAGACCTCAAGCTTGATTTTCACAGCAACTAGTGTGGTTATCATCGCCTTCAACGGAACCACTACCTGCTTCCCCATTAAAGGCTGTTCTGCAGAGCCGTGTTGCTGCGATCTTGATTCCTCACAATCCTTCCCCCTGGCTTCTTTCTTGTTCCAGCAGTGAGTCATCAGCTCAGCAGAGAGTGAGAAGGGGGAGTGGGAAAGGGTGGTTCACTCAGGGTTCAAGGCTCCCTTGCCTTGTATCCCCACTCTTCTTTTTCTTGACAGTTTCCCCCGAGCACATGATCCGTCTCGAGCCTAAACCCCCGCCGTTCTATGTGGATCTTTGGCTAGAGTCACACTTGTCACTTCGCTCCAGCTTTTTAATCGTGAATGTCTAATTTTGTGAGCTCACATTGCTTTGTCTGAATTTGTGTCCTGCGTCTCCTGCGGTTGTATTTTCTTGAAATGGCTCAAATGATTTTGCCCTGTTCTTTCTACTTTTTTTACCTTTTTAATGTGAGTGAACAGATTCTGTGGTTTAAGATCTTTGCCTTTTCTTACTAAATGCTTATTCTACAGCTAAACCGTGTTGTGGTTGGATTGTGACCTTATCCTACAGAAACACAACCAAATATCTTAACCGCCGTATGCTTACGTGCAGTGTACAAATGTTTTTGCACATTACGCACAAACCAAATGACTGTAAAAAGACATCTCGATGATTAAAAGACATATAAAAACAATGGTGAGCATTCCATTCGCTGACAAAAAGGGAAAACAAACAGAAGTGGTCTGATCTTGAACGGGAGGATAAGCTGGCAGCAAGAATGAGTTTCAAGGGTTTGTCCACATTGTTGAATGACAATGTATGAATGGTGACGGTGATGCTAATCACCAAGAGAGTGAGACGTTGTTTGGTTATTTCCCCGTAGCATCAGCTTAGGATAGTAGTAGGAGGCCTGGTAGCCCAGTCGGTTAAGGGATGAGGCTGGGATGCAGAAGGTCGCGCGTTCAGTTCCCAGCCGCGGCACTTAGCCCACCCCCCCCATGTGTGTCCTTGAGTAAGACACTTAGCGCTAGCTCCTCGGGCGTGGCCTCTAGCTGGCTTAAAGGACACATTTACCCTGCTGGTGTGGTCCTGTGTTTAGTGTGACATTCAGGAGCAGTATACAGTGTAGGCCACTGTGTAGGCAAAACCAACCACACCTTTTGTGTGATGCATTCAGGGACAGTACAGAGTGTGGGTCATCTTCGAAGGCGAATAAAGACAAAGTTAATGCGAAAATGACACACACACACCGGGCGAGACTGTTTGGTACCTGACTCGTTTTGATGAGGATATGTCTGTGTGTGTCTTTTTTAACCTGCCTGAGGTGAGACAGTGCAGTGCAGCTTTTAACTGTTTCCTCTATGTCTGCTGAAACAGAGAACAACAAGCCCACTCGTGCAGCTTAGACTCATAATGCACCTTTACTGCGTCATCTATGGGAGTTAAATTTTTCATCCAGGACTCGGAGCTTGAGCTCTAGCAGGGCTGGATGACGCAATTTCACCTCGTGTTCAGCAACACCTTGTTCTCTTTTACATTTTTGATATTGAATCATTTAAAGGATGTCCGCTTTGTGGATCCACTGTGGCTGGTCACAAGTGTCGCGTGGCGGAACACCTGATGACTAAAGGAGACCAGGTGGCAGGCGGCTTAGAGAAAACACAGTCAGAGCTGTAGGATTCCCAAAGGAGAGTTCATTAAATTTAGACGAAGGATCATAACGGTGTTCGTATGCCTGCGAGTCCACTTTGGCTACACAGCTGCACGCTGGAAATTTCATTGCTTTGTGTCCGGGACATATTATATGTGCAGAAGTAATGGAGTATGTAGTTGCTCAGTGAGGTCCAGATTACGCTCGTGTAAGTGTGTACCGTTGGTGTCCAAGTGAGTGTACGTCTAGATGTCTTATTGATTTTGTGCCAGGCCCAGACGAGTTTAAAAAAAAGCCTGTCCAGAGAGCTCCACATGGAGCATTGATGTTGGAGAATGTGGTCGAGAGACTGAGGGAAGGAAAATGAAGAGAGGGAGGGATGGATGGAGGGAGAGACAGAGCGAAGAGTTCTTTTCTTTGGCTTTTCTGCCTCTGTCATTAAGCTCTCCCATGTCAAAGGCAGATGGAGCTGGTGCCCTGTGTCTGTGTGTGTGTGTGTGCAGGCAGCTCTTGCAAGTGCAGACTGATGTGACCCACCCAAACTCTACCCGTGCACACACACATACACACACATACACACACACATAATTGAGCCCTGCCCTTGGTTCTGCCTCCAGCGGGGCATCTCAGGGCAGTTACCAGACCTCTGCCATCTGCAGTCAGTCTGCCTTGAGGGACGGACAGCTCATCAGTAGTCCGTTAACTTAGGCAGCTGACTTGCTTCTGTTTTTGCTTGGATCTGCTCATACAGTATCTAACTTTTTTGTTCCCTGTACGAGAACATTGTAAGACCTTTCATGACTCTGATCACATCATTTTCCCTCTTTTTGTGTTTTCTTTCCTTCACAATCACTCCAATTTATACGCAGGCAACTCAGAGTGAGCGAATGTTAGGGAAATGCAGAAGATATTGTGGAAAATGTTTTAATATAATTTCACCGTTGTTGTTTGCCGTTGCGTTACGGCAGAAAATGCAGTTTTTGAAATTATTATTAAAACATACCAATAAAAATCAAATACATCGCCAACGTATTACTACTGCTCTAAAATCATATCAGTACTGCTATATCACACATCACAAAGGACTTAATTTGGTTTCCTTGTGGACAGTATTCAGCTTTCCACCACTCCTGCGTGGTTACTGCCATCGTTGGCATGCACAGTGGCACATGCCGGGGCAGCGGTGCCAAGCACAGAGCGAGCCTCCTGCTCAACCCACATTTCTTTGTTGTCTTGCTCTCTGTCTACGCGACTTTCTGTCCTCTCTTCTTCCCCTATTTATGTGTTTTCCATTGTCCCTCTGGCCTACACCTCCTCTTTCAAACACTTGACTTACGCTACAAGTCTAGTGCCCAAACTTGGCCGCCTTCGAGTGCTTTTTCTCAGTGGTTAAATGTGTGTGTGCGTGTGTGTGTATGTGTGTGTGTGTAATACCCACGCTTCAGGCCACACACAGCATGGCACAGTGCTACCGAGGAAGTTGTGTGTAAGGAAAAGGCAGATATCTATGCTCCGCGCGTGTGTTATAACTGCATGGCAGGGTGTGACATCAGTATGCAGGTATTCTTCAATTGGCTGCCAGGGTTAATGTAGCCAGCGGGCTCAAATTTCCAAAATTCACTCACTTAGCCTGAAGTCCTGTCCACACATTCACATTCACCGCTTACTTGGTGAGACATGTTATTTCCACTTGTTTCTTTTCTGTCCGGTCTTGAAAGTTTGAAAACGCGTCATACACAGGTGACTACAACAAGGAGCACAGTGTCTCAGTCTCAGCCTGTTCTTGCATATCATGCAAAATCTTTGGCAGGGTTTCTCCAAGTACGGCTGGGCTTGTGGTTTTTTTGTGCCTCCCTAAAAGTCATTCATACCCCTTTTAATTGGTTAGTCTGGCAACAATGGGCTGTAATTTAGCTTTATTTGTTGTGTTGGGGAAATATAAGTAAGCTCGTTGACAGATGTCTGTCAACGCGGCTGCATCTGGCACCGGGCTGAATTAAGTCTTCACTTGTTAGATTGCCTTAACTGATATATACGAAAAGTTGGGCTGCAGGTGATGAAAATTTGTGGTATGTTTGTGCTTAATCAAGTCATCATTTGGTCTGTATATTGTTTGTTCTGTCAACTTAAGTAACTTGATGAAACGTATCTGTCACCCTGATGAGAGGAAGTAGGCCGTGTAGTTTTTGAAACATTTATTAATACCAAGTAATTAAAAATTGGCCACATTCACACGTGCTTTTTGACATGTAATCTCTGTTGGCGTCCCGATCGGCTTGAGAGCTGTTCCGTTTCTCTCGGCTTTTGTTTGTGGTACGGCAAAGTAACTTAGTGGCAAAGACGGTTCAACGCGGCGCCATAGAAAAGCCCATCGTCAACTCGCTCTCCAGGCTGTTTAATAGCAGGGCGGCGATGATGGCCTTGGCTCATGAGACGAGACGACTCATAAGATCAGGACATCTTTTCACCTTCACAGTTGATATTGTCACGTAACCTATAATAAAAAATAACTAATTCAAATGTGACACACTTTTATATACTGTATAACTGTATAGCAGTTTAAAAAAGGGGGGGAAAGTTAGTAGGGTTAAAAACCAAACCACTGTCTGCCATGTATCTACACAGCCGAAGTCCGTCTTGAATCATAGACTCACTGCCTATGTTTATATTGTGTTTTATCTCGGTTTATCTGTATTAGTTTGGTGTTGGGAAATAGCACAGTCGTAGACAATTTGCTCCACAGATGTTTAAAAGTTGTATAAGCACGTTGTTTTCAGCTTCAGCTACAGCGCGGTTCATATATTTTGCGTCGCTGAGTGGGCTCCGTGGCTGCAGAGACCAGTGGAGGCTGCGAGAGAGCGTGGATAATGAGGTGTGCAGCCACTCGGAGGAGTTGTGATATCTGCTATCAGCCCTCAGGCAGGGAAACCAGACACTCTTTTTTTTTTTTTTTTTTTTTCCTATAGGTCTAATCCCTCATCCCGTCCCAGCTCCTTCCCTTCACACTGCTGTTTGTGTTTGCTGTCCTGCAGCACTGCTTTATTTGTCTGTGTGTGTGTGAAAAGTGTGTACGTGTTAATGCAAAGCCACATGTGCAGCCAAACATGCTGCCTCATATTCACACGGGTTTTGTGTCCGCGTTCTGTTGATCCACCCTGGGTATTAATTAGGTGCAGACCAACACTTTGTTATCTTATAGTATTAGGAGGAGGTTTTTTTTGTTGCTAAATGTTTATTGTTTCTTACAGTTTTAATTTCTGACATTCAGAAAATGTGAAATGCAACAATTGTTTTATTTGGTTTTAAAGTCTGCTTCAGCTTACAGCCGCACGAATGCTGCTGTGTGAACAGACTGCTTGCCCGTTGACCCCAAAGGTCACCTCCTGACCCTTGACATTGAGCATATGAACGATGGCGTCTGGTGTCTGAGTGTTGTGTTTCAGTTCCCCCTCTGGAGTCACTGGTTTTTTTACAAAAGATAGATGTGTTCAGTGTCTATGTATGGTTGTCCGTCTTAAATCTAGTGGATTCTAAGCTGCTAGATTATCATCTAGCTGTGAATGCTATGTCCTTTGGTTGCTCACACGTGATGTTTAACGTAATACAGCGAGCGTTTGTATGTGGCCACATGTACTATGTAGTCCTGAGTTGTCTGCGATGTTACTGCGTCTCCTGTGAGGGAGGAAATCGTTTCCTGCCCCGTGCATCCCAGTTCCCATGGTGAGGACTGCTTCCTGTAATGTTTTATATACTGCCTGCAGGGAGATGAGTTGAGGAATCTTCGCTCCTCCCATCACGATGTTGTGGTGCAGACGCACAGTGGTTCTGTACCTGTGTAAAACGTAAACAACAAAAGCAGCCGCTTTGTGTTTTTCCCCTTATAAGCTTCTCTTTAGACATGCAGTGCACATTCAAATAGTTGTAATATATATGTGTGTGTGTGTGTGTGTGTGCGTGACTTGATAACGTACTGTTCTTTTGCCTGGTGTTGCAATGCCAAGGTGAACTCAAGTTAAATCCTGCGCTTCTCTCCAGCTTCTCCTATGATTTATTAGATATGTATCAGATACATGTCTGAGCAGCAGAGAGGGCAAAAGGCATAAGTGTGATTGTGCACTCCTGCATTATGTCTTTTCAGCCTGGCACACGGCACAGAGGGCATGTCGGGGTGTGTATGTTGGGCTCCTCTGGGCCTTCGGGTGCCGGTGCATGTTTTTTTTCCCACAACACTGTTTGGGCTGTCAGTCACAGCTGTCAGACACGTCATCGCGTGAATGGCAGACTAGGTCGACACACTCTAAATCACCCTCCTGTTGCATGTGTTGATGTGTCCTACGTGTTTGTATGTTAGGATGCGATGTGGGGTGGCCGTTTCTTGTTTTTACAGCATATTCGATGCATCATATTTCATACCACGTTGCAAAGAATAACGAGAGAGCCCTCCATGTCACATGCACTACATAATATCCTTAGCTTACAAATTCAGAGATATGGTTTTGTTTAGGTGCACATCGTCTAGCAAAACTGCTTTTTCAGGTCAAATAAGGATATAAGGGGCAAAGAGAATTCTCATAATCCCGATAAAATGAAGCTAAAATTACTCTTCCCCCATTTTACTACAAGAACGTTCTTCTGATTTGGGGATGACTGGATGTGTGCGTCTTACTGTAAGCCAGCTGTGGTCTGGATTTGACTTGGTGCTCACTATGACTCCAGAGTTTGCGGTTTGCATGTGTCTTCTGTGAAACAACCCCGAGGGGAGGCTTGGCGTGCAGTTTCAATCTGTGTCTTTAAATATTTGTCACTGGTTAGAGGTGAAGGGTTTTAATAAGCTACCACAGAAGTATGGTCAGCCTCTGAGAAGTTCAAGTCTCAGTGTGGTGTCAGTGTCGGTGTGAGTACCATAAACACTATTTAAGAATTACATAGGTAACATTAATAGCAATGTTCTTTCTGTCTGAACATTTAAATAATCTGTTGCTCAATATCATTAGCAACATTTCATTTCCCCCTCTGTATGTTGTTGGCCGGGTGAAGGCTTTCTCTTTTTTGGCTTTCCCTTTGGTGCAAATAACGTTGACAATAGTTCAGCGGGTGAATGTAGTCCTCGCTGCAAAAGAGAAGCTGACGACGTCTGCCTACAATGTTGCATCAGAATGGAAACGAACCTATGTGCTGTGAAAGACGTTCCCTTTGCTGTCTCAGAGTACCGTGTGTGCACTCGGGCAAACAAACAGGTGATTCTGCTGTTGTCGGTGCGCTATTTCCTGATTCTTCTGTGTCCAAAACCTAGTCTAGTCAGGCCCACGCAGCCAAAAATAAACTTTTTACTTACTACTATAGTCGACGTTACTTTATTAAATGTGTTCTACATTAATACAAGACTAAAAAAAACAATGGTGATGATATTTGCAGTTGTATAGCACTTTTCACGAATGCTTCCTCTGTGGGGAAGAGCGCTTGTACTTGCCGCCATGCCTCTTGTTTTTTTTGTGTGCATACAAGGTGAATAAGCTCTGTTGTTCTGTATACCTTTTAATGCTTTCGCCTACACACACTTCAACACATATTCTACCTTATCTACATAATGTGAGTGACTTGTATGTTCACTGCAGCGGCTGGAAACATTTGCTCAGTGTGTCAACTTTCAGTTTAAGAAATCAAAAAGATAAAGCCGCTGGTGAAATGCATTTATACTCGGAACAGGGGGTTCACCTGTGCAGTTCATCACTTTAGTGCTGATTTTTTTTTGTTGAAGCATCGTTCATTAAATTGCAGCTTGTTCTGACGTTGCCACGGGAGCCGCAGCGTTTCTCTCTGGTGTCTGACGCCCAGCTCCCAGTGTGCATTGACAAGCAGCTGTCTCTGCTGAAGTTAGGTGTTGGCATGAGCGTCAGATAGTATTACTCGCTTATATGGGTCCGCTGCAAGAAAATAACTTTCTGCTGTGGTGTTGGTCCACACAGCTCCACGGTGAGCACAGCTTCACAAATGTCACTTGGGGATGTTTGTGCAGATGTTCTGGGGCTCCAGTATAAAGATGCAACTCCATCTGATTCAACAGTAACTGTAACATTCAAATATCACTGAACATCTGGATGACTGAGGAAAAAAAAGATTTAAAAACCACCAGCTATTAATTGAATTATGATCAATCATTGACACCTTTTCCTTTTTGGTTAACCCACAAACAAATGCATTGTATTTACATTATGTTTATTTTGACCACAGACTAAAACTTGAATATATTCAGCTGTCATTTCAACTTTGTGCTCGCTAGGGTTTATTGACTTAAAGTTTGGTTTTGGTTGAAAGTTGAGCAAATCGTCTTTAGTTGTTGCAGATATTGCTGGTTGCAGGTTCAAATGATCTGGTGTCTGGTTTTTTTCTTTTGCCCAAAATTGCAGTTATAAAAACCTCCTCTTAATCGTTTGCCCTAACATATCTGTCTACTCTACAGTTTTTCAAGGCCCAACAGAAACGTGACCGAGCGCCAAAAAGTGACGTCGTTCTCATCTCGGTGAAAGCAAAGAGTCAGGACATCCTCTTCCACTACTCGCATGCAAATGGACTGTTTATCCCATTGCGTATCAGTTCACTGCCCTTGGCACACTTACTCATTAGCGACTGTGCCAGGGTAAGCTACGAGCAAGTAGACTTAGAGGGTTAAATGGGCGTATCAGGTTCCAGAGAAATTATGAATTAGTACAGACGTAGATAGGTGTGTGTCTGTGTGTGTGTGTGTGTGTGTGTGTGTGTGAAAGTGTGTGCAAGCAAGCACTGAAATTGCATAATGATAATGGTGCATTTTCTACTATACCAACCTGAATAATTTACCCATATTGTAGTGACTCAGAAATATTGAGTGCGGAGGCAGCTTTGCTCCATGTTCAGGGCCATATGGAACTGGAAACATAAAAAGGTTGCCTTATTTCTCACTAATGCGTGGTCACAGTGTCTCCTACAATCGCTGTGTCCACCGCAATACAGAGATGAGGAGGAGGAGGAAGGAAGGAGGGAAGCGAGAGTAGTCATAGTGGATAGGGAGAAAGTCAGACAAAACCCCATTTCCTCTGTTGACCCCTGGCCCACGCCGAGACGCTCTGCCTGTATCTAATGCTGCAGCGCGCATCATAAGCCGCCATCTGCAAAGGAAAAGATGAGAGAAGTGTTTTTGAGTTTGCACATCTCGACTATCTTCTTGTGGTGCACTTGTGCGGAGGGGGGCGGGGTCTTAGATAGATTGACGAGAAGGGATATCAAATTCAGAAGCAAAGTGAGTTTCACAGACTAATAGGAAAGAGAAGCAATATAAATGAACACAGCTAAACATAAAAAAAACAAGCTAAACAAAGTCATGTAGCAACTTGACATTGTAAATGACTCCGATGGGGCATTAGTTAGTTAATTTCAGTCCAAGTGACAAAATGCTGAACTTGAACTTTGGCGAAGTTCGCCGTGATCGCGGAGCGTACGTGAAACGCTGCAGATGCAGCCCCAGCAGCTCTGTGTCTTTGGTGGTTTCCTGTGTTTGGTCTTCTTGTTTGCGTTTGCGTGTTAAAAGGAGTTCATGGACTGTGGTTTTTCACAGAACTTGCGAACCCAAATCTTTAACACTTATGACCGATGTAATACTTTTTGTTCCCACATCACTACCTCAGAGTAGAGCTGCGCTTAGTGGCCACAAGATTTTCACAAGACCTTTTTAAAACACAGGGAGATGGTAGAGATTAGGGACACAGATTTAGCTGCGTGCACACATAACTAATAACACAAAGCCATGCTCTGGTTTGCTCTTCACTTTACCATCCTATTCTCACTCTCCTCACAACACACCGTCCACCACTTTCTGGTCTTTAATATCACCCTGCACTTTCCCCGCAGTATCCCGTCTTCATTTCTCACTGTTCACAGTGGAGGGGGGGAGGATAAGAGGGGGCAGAGTGGGGGGGGGGGGTCGTCTGGAATCCATTAGCCAGTTGAGGCATCAGTGTTTCACTGTGGGAACCTTATTGATTGCCCTCCTTTACAATTATTCCACCTCCACTCCCTCCTTCTGGCTCCTGAACCAGTGGAGTTTCTCTCGTGTTCTCCTGCCCTTTTCCTCTTTTGCTTCGTCTTCTTGTTTGTCTTTTTTACTATTTTCATCCTATAGTTTGCTGCTTTTTTTCATTTCAAACAGCACCTGCGTGCCAAACTCCCTCACCACGTGTTTATTGATGACATCTAAGATGTATTGACACACTTACCAGCACGCAAGTGTACCACATCCTACACAAGAAGAAAGTCTGACTCATTCTTCGAGTCCCTCTTTAAAGGCGCATGCACATACGCTTCCCTTCATACCGTCACCTCCACGTGTTGTATACTGTGTGTACCGTGACGTCTGTGTTTCTTAAGTTACCACTCGACTTCCATCTAATCCACTTCTCAAATCTACAGTGGTGAAGATGGTGTAACCAATTTTGATCAAAGACATGATTAGCAGTGAAGTACCGGATACGGAGCTGCTTCGACTCTGCTTTTCTGTACCCTCTGATTTTACATGTATTTCTAGTTATTCCAGCTTTGATGTTTGTCTCGTAGGGCTCAACAAATAATAGTATCGCAGTTCAAACCACAAATCCGCTGTTTAAGCTGCAGTATCGGTTTCCTTTTAAAGGCTACATATTCCAAACAGATCGCCCGGCCCTCGCAGGCCGAGAAAGTGAGGGGGACAGGATGAAAGGGACAGGTTGGACATGTGTTGGTGTCTGTCACTACACGTGAATGAGAATAAAAGTGTCACTAGGAAACTAGCAGAGGATGCCTCAACACTGGGGATAGAGCTGGATTTAAAGTGAGGCTGAAGCTGCATGTATGGAGCTGCAGTTTAGTCAAGATATAGTAAAAAAATGAACTTTGCACTGTTTCCATTTACGTAGCTTTGGCGCTGAAAGACTACAAATCAGACCTATTATTTGTAACCCTATGTACACAGTGTATGGCCTCTTCTGCACTTGTGGTGTCAGCAGTGGTTTTCTCGCTACATAAAACCTATGACTAAGACTTCTCTGGTATGACTTCATGTCTATTTTTAGGACAGAATCCTTACAGCAAGTCAAGGTAAACGATGCTGTAAGAAGTAGTTCTCGCAATTATTACCGTAACGGTGTAAAACACAAGCGGGAACAACAAGAAAAACATCTTGGAACTATCCTACAGGAAAGCTTCAGAAGGCATTCACTTCTCTTCTTAATGATCTTCAACGGTATCTGGGCGCAGCACAGAAAGTGCAGTGACTGTCACACATCTTGGTTTAAATCGTGAGCGGGAAGTTGAACTGCATTTCCTGTGTGGTAGCAGTTCATCGTGGACATGATGAGGACTTATTTAGAGAGCAGCTGAATTTGTAATTTTCTGAAATGCCCTGGTTCATTTTTGGGGGCCTGGAGACACATGACGCTAACTTTGCCTTTGCTAATACTCTCCTAGATTTTTCTTTACATCGCATAAAACATTGTGTTTATTTTTGCCACCTCCTGTTTATGTGTGACGTTCTTTTATGTGATCAAATGAGTGCCGCGCTTCTTATTGTTTCGAGTGCTGAAGCATTTACCTGTTATGTGTCAGTGGTACGAGGTTAATATGTGGAACGTTACCTCAGGCCAAGTCCAATTTATCTCTCGCTGTTATAGGAGTCAAAGTACCATGTCCACAACCTCTAAAGCCTTTAAAAGCGTAAGTTGTAAAAACCTAAATGAATGAAGTATGTGTGCTTAGTTACCCTCAGAGCATTGATAAGTTACTCTAAACTCAAGTCACATGATAGTTGTTTTCCTGTTATTTTGCCCTTGTCTGGTAGAAATGGTTGCAAGGAGTTCAAAGACGCAGCGCGGGTAGTTGTTCCGTCGATGCACGACTTGTTTTGACACGTCGCCTGACGAGAATTAATTAGATACGATTCACTCCTGCTTTAACCTGCCCGCTGCCGTGAAAACTGTCACCCGCCGCTGCTGCTGGAGCGCAGTGCTATCACCCACGTAGCCGAGGCCGCGCTGTGTGCCCAGCGTTGCGTAACGCAGGGACGACTCTGTGTGTATTTGTGGTTGATAACCGGCCCACTCATGTTTTCTTCTCATTTTGTGTCTTTGCAGGAAGTTTGGGGAGCGCCCTCAGCCACAGCGCCTAACAAGGTGAGGGAGCAAACACACGTGTGCACACAACACGACATTCCCATAAGGCCTTGTATGTTTGTCGTAGTTGTAATTGTGGGTCCAGCTGCGTGAATACAGTAACGTGTTCCCACTAATAAATCTAAAACGTAGAATATTAGTGAGGTAAGGGATGTAAGGTGTGTTGTCACTGAAAGCGCCTCGCCAGCAGGATTTGATCGTGTGCCTAACAAAACAGCACAACAATCGTGGTGCAGACGAGCTCGTTTCTGGTGATTTCCTCAAGCGGCGAATCCGATTTAGTTAGAAATGCATCTCTGTAAACCACAGAATATAAATATAGCTCTGAATTGCTGCATGTTGTGGCAACAACAGCAGCAGCAGCAGCAGGAGCGTGTTAAGGTATCCGAGCAATAACATTGCAACATGTAACGCTGGCCTGATCGCCCGTACTTCTGCCATTGGACAGCTGTTATCTGTTGACCGCCAGAGGTGTTGCGTCATGTTTGTTCTGCTATTGATTGTTTATTAGTTAGATCTATGTCGCTTTCACGTCCCAGTCCTCATAGACGTGCTTTGATATGCTTGTGTTGAAAGGAGCCCCGTGTCTCGCAATCCTTTCTAGAGAAATGAACCAGAAGGGCAATCGTTCACCCAATCCGAGGACTTGCAGGCGGAACTTGCGGTGTTGACTCGCAGAGCTGCATGTTTTTCATTACTCTGTCCCTCTTATGTTTTTTCCAAGTCATTTGGAGCAACATTTGGGTGAACAGCAAGAGAGAGAGAGAGAGAGAGCTGTGTGTGTGTGTGTGTGTGTGTGTGTGTTTAAACACTTGTTTGCTTTTCTTTTTTGTTACGGGGAACTGTGAATTAATTTTCTGTGCTGAGTGCGCATGCGCGTCCTTGTGTTTTGCGCGTGGCGCACAGTGGGGGAAAAATGAGGGGTTTCTTATTGCCTGGAACAGCCGAGCATGGTTTTGGAAAAAGGGGCCCCAGCACCTTTTGATGTGTCCTCCAATTCATTCATGTGCTGCCAGTCCGCTGGCTTGTTCTGGCCCCTCCATTTGTCTGATGGTTTGATGGCCTGAAATATGACGGACATATGAGACCGTCAAAAACATATGAGACCGCCCAAACAGACACATGAGCACGCGGCCTGGATAAGCTGCCGCCTGTGTTCGGGGAGACACCCATTCAAGGCTTATTCTGTCAAACAACAGAGGAAGGGTCTGCTGCAGAATCCATGCCCTGCAACGTTGAAGCTGTGAAATCTAATTCACCAAAATCCATTCGGACTCAAATAAACTGGCCAAATTAGCATTTTATTTACTTCTTATTTGCTTTCGCGTCTCCCTCTTATCTCCTCATTGATAAGTGAGTGGTTGGTCTGAATGGAAACTAGAGTCTGCACATTTGTCTCTCACTGATGTACAACTGAGGACATGTAGGACAGGTTGTTGGTGGTTTAAAGCAACTTCCTCTCAAGTGCTTTACAGGCTCCTAGGGTCCTTGTGGAGGTCATACACGTCAGACCACTGAGCAGTGGACAAATATGGAATGTGCTTAAACAGAGATGGGCACGGTGGGTGTCTGTAACGCACAAAGCTCGAGCTAATTGCAGCCCGATCATCCTAATCGAGCTATTATTTCTCAGTCCGCGTGTGTACTAGTGCGGGTGTGTTCACAGCGGGTCCTGTGACGCCTCCTCTCTGCTGTAGATGTTGTGGCAGATGTAGAGGACAGATGTACGTATGCTTCACTGCATCTGTAGCCTGGCTTAACCTAGTCCCCCCTCACTCCTCCGCCTCCCTCTCTCTCTCTCTCTCTCTCTCTCTCTCTCTCTCTCTCTCTCTCACGCACACACACACACACACGCATTAGAGACACGTTCAACAAGAGGCATGGCGGGTCGGTGTAGTGCCTGCTGCCGAATATGTGTCTCCTTTTAAATCGGTCCGGCACATTTTTATTTCGCTTCTCACGCATTTCCTTTTTTGCTGCAATGTTAATTTCTCTCCATGTTCCCTTCTTTCTTCTTCCCTTTGAACTTAATGTTTCTCAATCTAAATAAAGTCCAGTGAAGAATAATTACTGCTTCCTATCCAACACTTTTCTTTAATAACCTGCATGTTGCCTAAATGATCTGAATAAGTCTGCATGTTTGAGTGCCCTGTTCGTTTGCTGCAGCAGTCTGGTAAATCTGCCTGCCTTGCAGTGTCTGCTTAACAGCTAGCTTTGCAGATTAAAAGTGAGTGTGTGAGTGTGTGTGTGTGTGTGTACTTCTTGCCCGTGGTTGTGTGCGGCTCGCTGTATAACATGTGAATGTGGCTTCGAGTGTGCATGCGCTTGTGGTTCAGTTAAGATTGAAATGCCCTGGAGCCTGACTTCCTCTCTCCAAAATCTTATGAGATAAGATTCGTTCATCTCTTGTTAGATAGATGGACATGTACATTAGACTTCTTAAAATGTTACTTCCTGCTCTGCGTGTTATTGTGTTTGCACGTTTCATTCATTTCATAGACGTACGCGTCAGAGTTTTTTGTCAGCTTATAGCTCCGCATGCTAGTGATACATAGAAAGTTGCGCCGGTCACCGTCTCTCTCACTTCTCCTTCCCTTCTCCGCCTCTCACGAAGAGAACTAATCTGTAGCGGGTGGAAGTGTGTCTGCCGTGAGATTTGGGATGTGTCATTGCAATAAATTCCTCTTCTAGTAATTGCTCCCTCTCTTTTGCATACATTTGATCTTGATTTCACCCCGAACCTCCCCGTTTCTCTTAGATATCCACTGTAAGACACCGTTACATGCTTCACCCAGTATTTCAAACCCAGAATGTCACAGTTCAGATGGAAATATTCGAGATGCCTTGTGAATCATTACATGTACACTTCTCTAAAATGTTTGTATGGGTTTGTATCTTTTGACACCATCTGTTTGCCACAAGACGTATGAGGGCTTAAACTACTAGCTTGGCTACTGAACGTGAGACGGTACGGTTTCATCTAATTGTTGCCACGTGCGGGGCATCTTTATGTCTTCTGGGGGTTATTTTAGAGTGAATTTCTGTGAGCGAAAGTTGTTATGGTGAAGCGCGTCTGCCTGGATGGGGAATCGCCTCCGTCGCCAGAAATGGTTTGGTGAGCAGTGAAACTGATAACCACAAGCAGAGGCTGTCGCGCGCACCCTCATCAGTTCCTCATCGTCAGGAACGGGGCAGAGTGCATGTCTGCTTAAAAACGAGCTGAGATTGGCGGCATTCCACCACAATATGTGTACAATTATAATGGAAATTGCAGTTGTTGTAAATCATTTAAATAACAATTAGGAGACCAGCGCGAAGCGTAAGCACACTTGGATGAGCTTGATCTTCATTTTGACTTTCTCTCTGCAGCCACGCGTGTCCTCCTGTGGTTGTGCGCACCTAGAATCACAGGAAATAAAAATGACGGACAAACAAAGCCCAGTGTAATTCATTATGTCAAATAAATAAGAGTTTGTGTGATGTCACTCAAAACCAGCAGGTTGCAGGCATCGCGAGAGGCGTTCGGCGTGTTCAATGGGAGAAAGTCTCCCTGGAAGTATTAAAGGAAAGTACACGCGGGCTAAGAAGTCAGAAATGGTTTAATGAAAGCCTCTGAGTAAGCCTGCCTGGAGTTGTTGTCGAGTTGGCCTTTTTTTCCTGGCTCAATCTAATTTTCTCCATGTGGTCCTTAAATGGTCTCAGATTGTGTCGGATCATTTAAATGTCCTCAAGTGTTTGGAATTCCAGGATTGTACCTCTGTCCATTTCAGCTACAGTTACTGGCAATTTGGGAAAAAAAAAATCCTGAATCAACAGTGGAGTATAATTTAATGCTGCAGTGAGACTCAAATATTCAGAAAAATAATCATCTCATCACACAGTCAAGTGAGAAATAAAACGCTTCCCCAGTGCATTATGAAATGGATAAACCACAATCCCTCCCAGCCTCCTCCTCCTCCTCTGTACCCCCTCCCACACACGCTCACTGTGAGGGGCCCCTTGCTTTTCATAACAAAAGCCTCGTCTGAACCGCTAGTATTGCGTGGCAGAGCTGGGACGCCTTCCGAGCGCCACGGCGTGTCAGGTGTCACTGACATCTGTGCACGCGTGCAGGTTGGGCTGTGTCCGATTGGGCATCCAAGCTAATCGGTGACCCTCCCAGCCCAACATAGGCTCTATGGGTCTCACAAATATTGAAAGAAATCTGCCTTCTTGGTGTAGTGTGTGTGTGTGTTTGTGTGTGTGTGTGTGTGTAATAGGAGCACAGGCCTTGCAACATTTTGACATGAGATGTGGAATCTTTGCTGGTGAGCTCAGCTCTGTTGTTTTTATTTTTTCAGCTCTGTTTTTTTTTTTCCTGTTCTCTCTTCTTATCCTTCCCTCCAGCTCCCCCCCCCCCATGTTCTTTTCTGTTGCCTTCTCACTGTGTCTCTGTGTCGGTCATTAACGGTTCATCCCACCCCTACCTCAAATGGACCCAGCTGGGGGAGAGCGTTGCTTCTTGGCTCAGCCTGAGGCCTACCAGAGGTCACTGCGTGTGTGTGTGTGTGTGTGTGTGTGTGTGTGTGTGTGTACAGTAGAGTGTGATACTCTGTGGACCCCAACTCACCCCC
>JAUMHF010000010.1:6423733-6473219 GCA_032359275.1 Microctenopoma steveboyesi | reverse complement strand
TATGATCTCTCTTATTAAGTCCAGTCAGAACTCTGGCTGCAGCATTCTGTATTAACTGGAGGCTTTTGAGTGAGTTACTGGGACAAACCATAAGAAATGAGTTACAGTAGTCAAGTCTAGGGATGAGGTCTGAGAGGCGCATAGAAGATTTAGATGAGATAATGGTTGAAATGAATTCTGTATGACCTTCAGGAAAGAAGCGGTCTAAGTAAGACTGAGGTCTTAGAAACAGCTGTTGGACCAGTGTGTCTGTCTGCAGTGAAGATCTGATCAACTGCTCTAATAGTTATGATTCATAAAGCTTCGCTGCAGAGCGGAGCAGAAACCTGAGCTTGTTCTTATTCGCCTCCATTATATTTTAGTAAACTCGTTTTAGTGGGGTTTCTTCTCAGGTGATACAGTCTCCATTATATATAAATAAAATGTAATTAAGCAGATGCAACTTTGACCCTTCAGTTTGAAGTAGTGGTAAAAAACATTGGAGCAGCATGAGCAGCGCTATGACCTAAAAAACGATCACGTAGACAGATGATCACCTCTCTGAAAAATGACAACTGTGTAAAGGTAGAACTGTTGGATTTCATTAGACCATAGTTCTTTTTAAAGATTTGTTTCCATGGACTCGTCACGTTAAGAAGCCGGCCGGTGTTTATCTCTTATTCTGTGTCTTTCACCTTTTGGTTTTGGTGAAACTACAGATTTAACTACTTTAACATTAGAGAAATTAAAACGGCCTTTGTTACGTGTCCTGATGAACAAACTCTAAAAATGTCTCGCTGCTGCTAAGTGATGTCCGCGCCGTCTCTCGTCTCCCCGGCTGCTCGTTCTCCACTCTGCGAGGCTCTTCCAGTGTTTTTCCTCACATGTCGTCCACGTTGGCGAGTGTTTTGTGTCAGCTGAGAGAACTGACGGCTTCACAGAGGATCTGTCGCCAACCGAGGTGGGAACTATTAACCACAGCACTGAGAACTGACACTGCCAGCGCGCGCGTGTGTGTGTGTGTGTGTGTGTGTGTGTGTGTGTGTGTGTGAGAGAGCTCAAAGAGAGGCGTGAATCATTGGGAATCGGAGCACATTCATCCATCACCTCCTTAGCTGTGGTTCAGCTGATGAATCATCTGTGGACGTTTATTTTTCGCTGACGTTAAAGCTTTGATTTGTTCTGCTTCTTTCTTTCTTTTTCACTTTCAGCCCTCATTTCTACAAAACACTTTACTGGTCGCGACATTTCTTTTGACACGATTGAAATTCCTAATGATCATCTGAACCGCTCACAGAAATAGAAACGCGGGTCAGAGGAAGTTTTCAATATTCCTTCGTCTCTGATTTAATCCAAAACTGTTCCAGTTCTAGTTTGTACGGCACCTTTCAAACCTCTGAAAGCTCTGCCATAGGACGGTAAAGAATAAATCATAAAAACCTGTAGTCCTGCATCACACAAACACAAGAACACATCTGTAGAGAAGGAACCCTGATGGTGCGCTCAGCTTCATAAGCATAAACCTGTTTCCTGTTCAGGCCTGGATCCGTCCCAGCGTCAGGGAGTGGAGGAGCTGATCTCTGCAGCCCCGTGTCGCTTCGATCACGCCGCCCTCTTCACCATCCTACAGAAACTCACTCTGCAGCATCGAATGAACGACTCTTTCTCCTGCCTGGTGAGTTGCCGCGAGCGCGTCATCGCTGCAGCTGTGCAGCGAGAGAGCACACTTATCCAGTCACGTTGGAAAAAAAGGTCACGGATCTGTAAACGGAACAGTTCAAACGCTTCGTTAAATGAACTCGGCTGCAGCGTTTCTGGTTCTGCAGGAGTGGTGGAAGATGAAAATGTCCCTCATGACCTCGTGACCTTTATCAATGTATTTGTCATCAGAAAATAATCCAGTGTGGTACACGGTAAGTGTTTTCTCTCTTTCTCTGTGCGTGTGTGTGTGTGTGCGTGTGTGTGTACGTGTGTGTGTGTGGGTTAGGCCTGGAGGGCTCTCTCACACTGTTCGAGGGGATAAACACTCTAATCAATACTTCCCAAATAGGAACATGACCATTATGGACAACTGCTGAGCTGAGTCAATAGAGAATCGGGGGGAGGAGGAGGAGGAGGGTGAAACCTAAATAAGTGCGTTGTGTGGCTGAGATTCTTTGTGTGCAACTAAGCAAAAACTCTGAACCCCAAACGGTGTCGATTTGCTTTTTCATGTATTTTTGTGTGAAGCGTTCCCACAGTTTTGTCCCGTGTTTGACTTTATCAGATGTCTTGAGCGTGGTCGCGTGCAGCCGACACTCCTGTCAGGGCCCAGGACAACACCATCTCCCAGTCTTCAGATTTCAGACAGCTGTTTAAATCACCATCATGTTCCAAAGTCCACGTTTTCTGCCCATTTCTGCTGAAAAACGTGTGATAACTCGTTCATTGGGGTCAAGGTGAAAAACATGGTTTGGAATTAAGGCCGTCGGAAACAAATAGGACAGATCTCAAGGAGTCAGCTCATCCCGTGTGAGTTGGCTTTGTCGTCTCGTCCTTTAAAAGCAGCCGGACGAGAAGATGTTCATCAGAGTGACATCTGCGCTTCTTTCATTTTCCTACCTGCCTCACCAGGACTCCATCCAGCTCTGCAATTAGACCGATCCTTTCACACCGCCCCTCCAGCCTTTCTCTCCTCAGCCTTTTGTGAAAGCTCAAGGGCTTTGTGTTCCAACCTGAGCCCCCTTTTCACCAAACACTCGGAGAAAAGGCCAGTGCCTCTGCGTGGGGGACATCTGTTGAGAAGTGGCTTGGATTCATGTCATAGACGGGGTCATATTTTATTCACAAAGAGTTGAACCCAACAACAACAACAGTAATTAGGCAGAAGTTTGGTCTGTAGCTGGGGCCCAGAGTCCTGCTAAACGGATCGGTGTAGTTCCCACTGATGGGGAGGAGGGGGTGGGGGGTGGAGCTCTCAAATGTTTTTCTAACTTTGTCCAAACAGGAGGAAACATTGGAGAAAGGAAAATCTTAAAACACAGTCAAAGCTTAATCCAAAACGACACTGTGGTGAAGAAGACAAAGCAGCCCCCCCCCCCCCCACACACACACACACAGCCTTCCTCTGCTTCAGCTTCAGGGTTTAACACACCCGGTATCACTTCCCCTCCTGTGCGAGAGCATAAACTGGCCTCTTAATGAACCTTTTCTCTTCCCTCTTCTTATCATGCAGAGAAGCGATGAGGAATTACCTGAAAGAGCGAGGTGACCAGACCGTCATGATCCTGCACGCCAAGGTTGCACAGAAGTCCTACGGCAATGAGAAGCGGTGAGATGAACGGAAGCAGCTAATACCTTGCTTTAACCAAACTTTTATTTTATCAAGAATTCATGTTCGTGCATCAATGGAACTGTTTCCAGCATGTCCAGTCTCCTTGGACTAACTCTAGGACTACGTTTTCGTATTCATTAGAATATTATGGCAATATTTGGGGAAATATAAACATATTTGCTTCCTTAACAAAGATTGATACCGTTTACATCTTACTTACGATACTCCACATAAATTGCCGGAACTCGTCGGAACCAACGCGTGAAAGCAACATGATGTGATCTCAACTGAGATTTAATGGCTTATTAATTGAGTAGGAGAAAGCTAGTAGCTCGACAGAGATTCCAGTCTTCAAGGCAACCTCGGCCAACAGTGTGGGGACTGTAGCCGTATGTCTGTTCAGTGCTACTCCGTTACTGTGTGAACACAATCGTTTTTAGCAAAGTCTTCTGAGTCCTCAAGGTTCTGTGGAGCCAAACAAAGATAACGTAGTTCACTCCATTACTCCACTTTTCCAACCGCATGACAACTAAGTGTTTCTACAACTCCAGAACCTCTAGACTCTAGGAGATCTTGACGTGTTTGTTAAACAAGTTGCGTCCTCCCCGTTACTCTTCATATGTCGCGCACAAAGATGGCGGAGAGCTGCCATGTAGCTGACCTGACACACGGGGAGGGCGAGTTGGGACTCACAGTCTTAACCGAGGACACCGGCACTCAAACGCTCTCTCCACAACCTTTCTACCTCCTGCAGCGCCCCCCCCCTCCCCTTATGACAGCTGAGTGTGACACTCATTAAGGCCTGACACACACTTAGCACATGACTTTGTGTTGCTTAAAGCAGCGGTTACAAACAGCTACAAGCTGTAGGGAGAGGACATCACCTACAAACATCTTGTCCTTCGATCCTTTAAGAAGCCTTTAAGAAGTGGACCCCCCCCCCCCAGTTTGAGGATTTAAAGTCAGGTCATGTGTGTCACTTGACATCAGGCTAAGTAGCCAGTGAAATAACACACATTCCAGCTCCCCTCTGTGCAGCCTTGCTATATTGACCCTCCTGACTTCCCATATCAGCCGAGGTCAAAGCAGGAAATGAGTGTCTGCCTCCCTTCTGAGGCCGCTCAGGTGACTGCTGCAGAGTGACAGAAGGAAAGAGGGAGCAGGGGGGGGTGTGGTAAAACCTCTCCACACATCACTGTGCATCGGTTCAAGGACTAAAGCATTCAGCTCTCGGGGATGCACGGGTCACCTCAGCCTGCTGCTGCCCTGCTTTGAACTGCAGCATGTGTTACCAGCTCACCGTTAGACGTGCCGCCCACCTCTTCACATTTTTAACCATGCGTTCGTAACAGCGATCTTAATCTCACTTCTGCACTATTGAACCCTTTTTTCTTCTGCAAAACCCCTTCCTGTAGCTCTGCTCTCACCTTTCTACCTCTTACTCTCAAACTTTTTATAGCCGCCGCCGCCGCCGCCACTTGCTCATTTTGCAACTCTCTGTCCTCCTCCTGCCTGTTTTTTCTTGGCGGAGCTGCAGCGCTGCTTGTGAACTCATCAGGCCTATCTCTTGGCAAATCGTCTGTCGCGAGCCAACTCGAGACACCTCGGAGAGTTGCAGCACAACGGGAGAGAGGAACGGAGGGAGAGAGGTGGAGGCAGAGATAAATTCCTCCGATAGCGTTTGGCCGTCTCGTCCAGTTAAAGTGACCGTGACGAAAATGGCAGGGAGAGGAACGTGTCGATAAAACGTCACCAGTGCATCTTCAGTGTCTGAATGAGATTTCTACGCAGGTCCCAAAGGGATTTCTTCTGGGTTGTCGTCGCGCTTGCCAGTCAGGTTTTTTGCCACCGTATGCAAACTATCGTTTCGACGTCATTGGCCTGCGAAACCTTGTGGAGTTCAAGTGAAGTGCGCCTGTCCTATACGTCTCGCCACTTCTGTCTGTGCTGTAACGAGGGAGCCCAAGAGAGTGGGTGCTTGGTTGAATGCAAATGTGCCGTCTCCCTTTCTTTTCTTTTCTCTTCAAGCTGCCTCATTCTGTCGGTGCTTTTTATAGGAGGTGAAAGTAGACAGGCGCCCACAGAGGCAGACACGGGTGTTGCGAAATCTGTTGCGTTCCGCGCGGATGCACATAAATCTATTTGAAGTGCGGGTTGGGTGATAAGCTGGAAGTTGTCTTTGTATTTACTTTGTTAAGTTTGTCTTCAAATGTGATGAGCCCCAATTAAAAAATACAAACTAAATAAAAACATATGTAACTCTGAAGGGGGTCATGTTTATTTTTCATCTGCTTGTTTCTGTTTGTGGGCAGATCATTCTAACGCCTGATAAATGAGGCTCCGAGTCATGAAGGGTTTAGTTTGACTGTACCTAACTGTGTTGAAGTGCAGGTCTGACCTCTGCTGGTCAGACCTGCACGTCGTCTCATTGTTTCTTTGTAATTACATTAGTTTTAAGTGGAAAACTATTTGAAAATAATGTTAACTTTGTGTTTTTTTTGTGCAATTATATTGCAGTTATATTTGCTGTGATAGTTGCAGGAGCAATAATAACTCTTAATATGAAGCTATTATAATAGTCTGTATTGTTCAGATCATCTCAGATCTGCTTAATATGAGGAAGGAGCAGGAGGCACTTTAAGGTTGTGGTGCGACTAACATCATATTTGCCTTCGTGTGCAGGTTCTTCTGCCCTCCCCCCTGTGTGTACCTTATGGGCAGCGGCTGGAAGAAAAAGAAGGAGCAGATGGAGCGAGATGGCTGCTCCGAGCAGGAGTCACAGCCTTGTGCCTTCATCGGCATCGGCAACAGCGACCAAGAAATGCAACAGCTTAACTTAGAGGGAAAGGTACAACGCGCGCGCACGCACGCACGCACGCACGCACGCACACACGCACACAGCTTTTCTAATGACATGAGACAACATGTTAAAAACGTACAGAATTGTTGCCGTGTAAAAGCGAGGTTGCATCGGGGTCTGAATGGAGTTTGTGATCTGCGTTATTTAACTGTCTGTGTGCAAACCTGTGTCACGAACGGCTGAAAAACCCAACCAAATATTCATCTTTTGCTTTCTCCCCAGAATTATTGCACAGCCAAAACCTTGTACATATCCGACTCCGACAAGAGAAAGCACTTCATGTTGTCCGTCAAGATGTTCTACGGCAACAGCGCTGACATCGGTGTCTTCCTCAGCAAGAGGATCAAAGTCATCTCCAAGCCATCGAAAAAGAAACAGTCTCTCAAAAACGCAGACTGTGAGTTCACGCATCTCTGTGTTGTGTGTTGTTTCCTGTCAAAACGGGTTTCGTCCCTGGCGAGTGTTAGGAATCATACTGGTGCTGATTCAGAGGTGTTTCTATTCACTTTGATCTGCTCTGCTCTATCAGCTTTGAGGTTATGAGTCAATGTTCTTAGCTGGAAGAAATAAACTGTTGAATAAGACATTATTCACTTACTTGAACTCTACGAGTTTCTTTTATCATATTTCATTGTTATCTATTTTATTCCATTGAATTTCTTATATTATTGATTTACTAAAAACACATTTCCGTCCACTAGAGGGCAGTCTAGTTTCCCGTGCTGATGCAGGAACCCAGTTATGTCACATGCAGCACACCTCTGCTTAGATTAGTGTCTCGTCTGTGCCGCTACCTCTCATCACAGTGTTTGTGGGCTGGCTCCTGTTCAGGGGACATTGTATAACCCGCATGTGTCTGTGTGCGTTGTTGCTCCCGTTTGCCCACAGTGTGCATCGCGTCGGGGACCAAGGTGGCACTGTTCAACCGGCTTAGGTCTCAGACGGTCAGCACGCGCTACCTACACGTGGAGGGGGGTAACTTTCACGCCAGCTCCCAGCAGTGGGGCGCCTTTTACATCCACCTGTGTGAGTCCCGTTCGAAGCCCGTGGCGTTGTCTTCTCTGTCAACCCTGTTGTGTATTGTAGTCACACAGATGACGCCTTATGTGTGGGCATCAGCGCTCACTCCCTCTTCTCGCTTTCAGTGGACGACGAGGAGTCAGAAGGAGAAGAGTTCACTGTGAGAGACGGTTACATCCACTACGGCCAGACGGTCAAGCTGGTTTGCTCTGTCACCGGCATGGCTCTGCCCAGACTGGTAAAGAAACACAAAGCAAAAAAAATCACTTTCTTCTTTCTATTCTATGCGTACAACTTATTTTTTCTCATACTCTTCTGTGGCTCATTTGTCTGTCTTTCTTTCTCCTTCAGATCATCCGTAAGGTGGACAAGCAGACCGCGCTGCTGGACGCCGATGACCCCGTCTCCCAGCTCCACAAGTGTGCCTTCTACCTGAAGGACACAGAACGCATGTACCTGTGCCTTTCCCAAGAAAGGATCATCCAGTTTCAAGTGAGTGTCTCGCCCCAAGCACTTTGAACATCAGCCTCCCGTCTCTCTCTCGAGGTCGTTCCACCGGGTTAACACTGTTCACCAGGCGTTGAGGACAAAGAGAATTAATATTTTATCCCGCATGAGTCGTTTATCTTATAAGCTGTAGGGATGCTCTATGGCAGGATGCCATTTTTACCTCCAGACTGTTGTTAAGTCCCGGCGTGACATCTGATTGCAGTGAAGGGAAGTCGTGATTGTTGGCAATTATCTCTCTGTGAAGGGCGCTAAAGGTCGTCTCCCCCCATCTCTCCCTCCTCCGCTAGGCCACTCCATGTCCAAAGGAACCAAACAAGGAGATGATCAACGACGGCGCCTCCTGGACAATCATCAGCACAGACAAGGCTGAATACACTTTCTATGAGGGCATGGGCCCTGTCCACTCGCCCGTCACCCCTGTGCCTGTGGTGGAGAGCTTACAGGTACACGCGCGGCAGAGACGCTTTCTCCACATACACAGTTACCTCCTCAAATCTCAGACACTTTCTAGAGACAGGTTTTGAAGTTCTGAAGCATTTCTGGTCACAGTGTAGACTCTTTTACCTGCGTTTGGTCTCAGCGGTTCTTTGTGTGCAGCTGAACGGAGGTGGGGATGTCGCCATGTTGGAGCTGACGGGACAGAACTTCACTCCGAATCTGCGGGTCTGGTTCGGCGATGTCGAGGCTGAGACCATGTACAGGTGTGCCTGTGCTCCCATTTCATTTTTCTGCTGGTTGTTTTTCTTTCTCTTACCGCGGGAGTTAGTTTCTTTATTCGCTAGCATTAGAGTTTAGGGACTTGTTATCTCACAGTGGAAAGCCGCTGCCTCTACTGTTGGCTGACACGTTTGCTCTGTCGCCATCAGGTGTGCGGAGAGCATGCTGTGCGTGGTGCCCGACATCTCCGCCTTCCGCGAGGGCTGGCGCTGGGTGCGGCAACCCGTCCAGGTGCCCGTCACGCTGGTGAGGAACGACGGCATCATCTACTCCACCACGCTGACCTTCACCTACACGCCGGAGCCCGGGCCGCGGCCCCACTGCAGCGCTGCCGGAGCCATCCTGCGGGTGGGAAACGCCAGCCTGCTGAGCAACAGTAGCCAGGAGCCCGGCCCCGGCGTCTACGGCCCCAACAGCACCTCCAATGCAGGAGTCACGTCCTCATCTTCCACCACCGCAGCCGTGGTCTCCTAACGCACACAGGGGGCCACTCGATACAATATGCCTTGAGAGCAAATATACCAGGTGGTATATAAAGACTATGGGAAATAATAAACAAACCTGACTCACTCTGAAGTGCTGCGTATGAATTTTGGATACAAAGAAGCTGAAACGGGAATAAAAAAAGAAAAGAAAGACAGAGGAGCGAACGCGTGCGGGAACCTGAAGGAGCGACATCACAAACGTGTCATCCTCCAGGAAGAAGTAAAAGTGCTCCTCGACACGCCCCCTCTCCGGCGGGTTCTCTTAGGGACCTGCCGACCCAGTTCTGGTGTTCGGAACGCGTGAAGTTCCCGCAGGCTCAGAGCACCAGCACCTTTCTACGGCTGCGAGAACGGCAACCACAACAACAATACATCCACTGTGTACACAAAATGAAAGGAAAGTATGTTTTTTTCCTCCACCATAACCCCCCCCCCACACACACACCCACCCGCACCACTTGTTTTATAATTATTCCTTTAGTTTTCCTGGTATCTTTGCATTAATCTGTGGTTTCCTGAAGCGGGCTGGATGTATTGTTGTTGGAGGGAGTGCAAGGAAGCCGGGGGACACACACAGGACGTGACAATAACATAGTTTTTATGGACCAAGGATCTTGTATAAGCTTTAGTAAAGGTACATTTTTCTCCATACCTTTTTGTATTAAACATATAGTACACTTTTGTTACCAAATAGTTTCTATTCTTCCTCTGAGCTTGGGCTTTGTTTTCCCCTTTTGAGGTCCAAAATCCCAACCTGTATGTTATCGCAACCTTACTACAAAACGCCTGCTTCTCAGTCTTTGGATTGAACTTTTGTTATAATACTGTGGGGGTGGGGGGGGGGGAAGCCTGAAGTCTGCGTTGTTTATTGACATAAAGGAAGGTTGTCATTTTTCTTTGTTTGTTTGTTTCTAAAAAAAATTGGGGAATAACCTCAGAGGGCCTATTTTTTATCATTGGTTTTTATGAAGTCTTTAAAAAGAAAAGCTTTAAGCAACGCCTCTGCCTTGCCTGCAATACTCTTACGCGCGCTGCGTCTCCTTCTGAAAAGTAAACGCATCAGTACATCTCACACGGAGCCATAGCAACGTTTGCAGAATGCATCCAGAACCACCAGACTTCCACTGTCACAGAAAAACTAGTCGGGCCGTCTTCTTCAGACGAATGTAAGAAGCGCAGTCCGTGACTTAAAAGGATAGCCTTAGTACTGTGTATTATTACTGTGCACACAGTCCAACCAGTCGCATATCCAACATCCTGTATCTGGTCTCTGTTACCGTATCAGAAAACGTAGTGAAACTCGTCTCTCAAACTGCACCCAGCGAGGTGTCTTCCAGAGTGTGTGTGTGTGTGTGTGTGTGTGTGTGTGTGTGTGTGTGTGTGTGTGTGTGTGCATGCGCGCGCGCGTGTGTGTGTGTGTGTGTGATTCCAGCGGACACTTCTCAATTTAATGTGGCCTTACTGATACCTTCAGTTACGAGAGAAATAAACACTTCTACATGTTCATATCTGCTGTTCGCTCACCTTGCCTCTCGTCCTCCCGCGGGAGCTCTGCTGATCTCAGCTCCACCTCCGTCGTGCAGAGCAGCCTTCTGAAAGATCTCTCCGCCTTGATTTATGGTGTAGAAGTACAAGAAATTCTCTGCATCTTTTCTGTCATGTGGTGCCTGGCACCTTCACCCTTATTGGTACAATATCTCACAAGCGCTGTAAACTCTTTTCCTACTGAGAAGGAAACAAAACAAACAACTCCTGTTGGCATGAGCTCACTGTCCCAAGTAGTTGCACTCATCTGTGTTCACGGCAACCGCGTAAAGGCCTTTTAAATGTGTGTGCTCGAAGATGTGCGTTTCCAAACAGAACAGCAATATTGTACAGGTCATTTCATCGGGCACTAGTTCACCAGCCAGTGTGTGTGTGTGTGTGTGTGTGTGTGTGTGTGTGTGTGTGTGTGTCGCCGTGATGGCCAGATGAGTCCGACTCGCTCCGTTTCTAAAACTGCTCCACAAAACGAAAGGAAACGTCACTGGGGTGTTTTCCGTCTTCCACCTGAATCCAAACGTCTGAGAACTACTCGTGTGCGTAGTATTACAGTACGACTGTATACACTTCCGGGGTAAAAAGAGAACAACAGTACTGTAACTTGAATGTCTGCTTAATGAAGCATTTGAGAATTTTCTTACAAACGCGCCTGGACGTGGGAAGAAGAGAAAACGGAAAAGGATTCGACTACGCCCCACTTTCAGTGTGTAAATTAAGTTATGCTCCCGTCTCGCCGCCCTTGCCCACCTGTCCGTCATTCATGTTAAATGTTTTATATTGTAATATTGATATTTTTTAAATTATTGGCACAAAGTCTCCCTTGTCTTACGTCAAAACGAAAGAAAAGTGCATTATCGCCCGTGCTGCCTGGGTCGGCCTGGGAGTGCGTGCGTTTTCAAAGAGGCCGCCCTCCGTCTGTCCCGGAGCCGTCGAGTAGTGTCGGTGCTGCAGCAGGTGGTGTAGCATCAGCACCCAGTGAACCATCCTGTGACAGGCCCGTCTGAACCCTTTACTGTGCAGGATGGAGGTCACACAATCTCAACTGTAGACTGAGTGTTTTTCTATGTGCGCTAGCTCTAAATTCCTTTCTCTTTTTGAACATAGCCTCTGCTTTGGCATCGCACCCCCCGCCGCCCCTCCGGCTCGGATATTTTTGGGTTTTTGTTTACATGTGGAGTTGCCTCTTTTCAGGCTGCGCTCCGTCTCCTCGGAGCAGCTTTGTCACATTTACTCAAACTAATAAAGGGGGTGATGCATGCTTGTAAAAATGTGTGTCGCCTTGACAATCTGAGCTAGTTTACAGTTTTATTATTATTTTTATTTCCCCCCTTTAAACTCCAGCCGTTTAAAGGGATGGGATACAGAAGAACTTGATAAACCTGCCCCACTCATAGCGGGGATGAACTGTCTGAAGGGGTCAAAAAGAAATGTCACATGCCTTCTTAAACTCACGCTGTATTAATGGCAACAAAGCTTTGGTAGAAGAAAAAAAGAAAAACACAGTCTTGTTGGCATCTGCAGTGCTTTTACGCGTCACCCTAACTGGTTTGTTTCTCTCTCTGGTGTCTGGTCACATTTGTTTTTACTCTTCCAAAAGCAGCTGTTCTCGTGTTTGTTTGTTTTTTTTTATATATATATATAAGGAGCTCTGAACAATGTATGTATCCTCTAATATGCCAAATGTCTTTTATAATGTAGTTTTCATGCACTGCTAAACGAAACAGGGCAGAGTGAGAGGCAGCTTTAAAAAACAAAAAGAGAGAGAGGGAGTGTGGAGCCCTTGTGTCGCACTCAGCCTTACTTCTCCTTCAGACTATTTGGCTGTTTGCACTAAAGAGTGCTAACCTGTATTTTCTCTCGCACATTTCATCTCTGTCGCTCATGTTCATGTCTGTACATTTGGAGTTTCCTCACCTTTCCCTTTTACTTTTGTTGTGTTTTTTTTTAACAGCTTAGCTTTGCCACAGTCGGATCACTTTTTTTTTTTTTTTTGTCTTTTACCTTCTCCTCCTCTCCTCCGTTTCCTTTCGCTATCGTTCACTCTCACCGTATCCGTGTTTTATTCTAGTAAATGGTAAGCAGAGGTGTCATTGTGGTAGTATACTCAGTGCTCAAAGGGTTGCTGATGGTAGAAACCTGTGCCGTTTGTAACATTTAGCAATAACGTCAAAACAAAGGGGACGGTTTTTTGATAACCTATGTTAGTTTGTTTTTGTACATATTGCAGCTCCAGATCATGCTCAAATCTGTATGTCATTAAAAGAAGAAAAAAAAGACAAAAAAACCTGCAATATTGGCATAAAAACGAGAAATAAAAAAGTGATATAAAATCTCATTTTGTGTCTGTTTTTATTGGTCACAAGAAGCTTAAGCAGTTCTTTGAATTAGAGTTATAGCAGTAGTGCAAATGCAGAGCACGAACATTTCGCTGAGCCGTTTTCGGCTCTGTCCCTGTCTAGTGATGCTTGACAATCTCCCAGTGGCTGCGGGGTGGAGGCAAGTGGGGCTTTAGGCGTCTAGCAAGCCCAAATGGGGCTCTTAACCCCAGGATGAAGTCCCAGCAGACTCCCCTTCTTCTTTCCACCACGTGTCCTAATGCCCTCTATCCACTAGATCCACTTTCATTAAAGCCGTTAAAAGCTCCAAGTTGCTCTGCGGCAAGTCCTTTTGCCCACACAGTCGAAACAGTGGCTCTTACAGTCAACCAGGCGGTGTTGTTTTTCCCCACAGACTGGTCATAGTTGGTCAGAGAACACCAATGCCATTCCCAGAACCACTGTCCCCTGAAATAATGTCTCTACATTCACACGTGTGCCCTCGGGGGTTCAACAGGACTCGTCTGTCCAAAACAAATACTTGATTCACAGTTTTCCATCAGCAAATCAGGTCCCAAGGTGGGACCTTGCAGACCGACGCTGAAGCCCTGCGACGGACACTGCAAAACACACACAGCTGCTTTATTTTACCAGTATGCATCAGTGGAAATTGAGTGGGGTGACGCCGGGAAAGTGCACATTTAGGACGGTGGTTGCAGCTGTTTAAAGTCCCACGAAAAGATAAACCCTCTCCAGTTCCTTTGGTACACACAGCACAGCTCTCCTGGGTGCGTGTACACGCAATGGGTCAAGGACAAGTGCAGCGATATTTGTGCACTGGCGGATTGTTTTGAAGCCACCGAGTGCAGTGAAAGCGCAGAAAGGTAGCTGCTGAATGCTGGTGGGTTGTGCTTTATGCTGCTATAGGAGAAAACACAGGGACGTAGAGTAAATAAGGTCTGATGAGATGAAAGCGAAGGCCGCCTGCATAGTAGAGCTGTGAGAAGCCACGTAGTGTTGAATACATAAGGCCGAGATAAGGATCTGATGCTGGTTGATTCGTGACCCTGAAAACAAACTCGCCTTAAGGTCCATTCAGTGGCTGTTTGACAGCTTTTGATCGTATCCCGCAGTCTTTAGCAGGTGAAGTTTTTCCTACTGACAATGTTTTTCAAATTTTTTGTGTGTCTTGTTACCTTTCTGAGCACCTTTCCTTTTTCCAGAGATGATTAACATCATGCACACATGCAGCCTCGGACAGAGAACAAACTAAACGTGTTCAGAGAGAACATACATAGAAGAGCAACCACAGTTACCAGTGTTCAGCTTTATGAAAGACACCGTCCGCGTGTCTCCGTGGGTTTTTATGATCAGGCATCCGTCATCCAAGCTTTGGGGGAAACATCTGCTTGTGTTGCTCTGCTGCTCCACAGTCGTTCCTTTAGGGTTAGGGTTAGGGTTAGGGCAGCGTAGCCGCTCCTAAACTACACTCCCATAACCACAGTGGGGGCTTTGAGTTGAAGCAGTACGCCACACAGTTCCCCCCAAGCGACCACGCTCGGGTGGGTGTGTCGGACACGCAGACGTATCCGCGCGTCCAGCTCAAGTCAGCTCGCTCCAGGCTGACGCGCGGATGGCGGTGTAGGTGAAGTGGGTGCTGGCTCCGCTCGGCAGAGCGTGACCGTTCTGCTCGGCGATCTTCGGCCCCGCTCTCGCTTTGCCCGCGTCCCCCTTGGCTGCGCCGCTCCCAGACGACCTCCCCAGGCTGCCGTCCGCTCCTCCGCTCCTCCCGAAGCAGCTGCAGCAGGTGAACGTGGCCAGCATGCCCTGGCGGAAGCGCTTGTTCATGAAGCAGTATATGATGGGGTTGACGCAGGCTGAGGTGTAGGACAGCAGGTGGATGAAGGAGATGGGCGCGCCCGTCAGGCGGTAGGCCGAGCGCTGGTCGAAGGCCTGCCACGCGTTGACCACGAAGACGGGAGTCCAGCACAGGAAGAAGAGGAAGACGATGACCAGGAGCATGCGGATCACGCGCTTCTTGGCCATCAGGTTGGCAGTGGAGTTGCTGCAGCTCAACCGTCCCACCGCGGGCTTGCTGCTGGAGACGCCCGCACTTAGCGTGAAGCTCTTCTTCTTGGACGGCTGCAGGTAGCAGCCATCGCTGTCCCCTGGCTTGATGCTGCCGGTGCTGGATTGTCTGTCTGTCGTGGGACAGTGCAAAGAAAACAGAGGGACAGTGCTCTTTACGATTTACACAGTTTCAGTCACATCTCTCAAGACCTAAAAATACTGTGCTCTTCTTTCCTAAACACTGAACTCATGCTTGTTGTTAGTACTATGCTAAGTGAGTAAGCTAATCACACTCATTTAATATTTATCTTATTGCCAGAAAATTAACTCTAACATCAAAAGCCTATTAATGTGCTGTTAAAAACTCATTGTTCGAGGGCTTCAACTTTATTTTTACATATTGCAAGAGAAGATGTGGACTTTGCGGTGGAGTCATATTTTCTATTATGAAAGCTATTATAAAAATGTAGCTTTTGATCACTTTCTGCTTTATGTCTATACCTCTGCTTGATTTCCTACTGGACAGCTCACACTTGATGCCCCGGTAGAGCTCTAGGGAGATGAGTCCATAGGCTGTCATCATGACGATCCCAGGGATCAGGAAGAGCATCAACAACAGGGACACATACCTGCGAGAGAGAAATTAAGTTGATGTTACCAACTGTGTGCTTTTATTTTGAAAGGCTGGACTTGTGAGGATTTCCCCAAGTTGTTGTCTCTCACCAGCGTCACCACACTGAGGAAATCAATGGAAAGGCCACCTGAAATTAGCAGTGGACTACTTCTGCTGCCACACGATCTCTGAGTGTGATGTGGACGCACGCACGCACACACATATACACACACTGAAGCACTTATTCTCAGCTCACCAGGACTGCTGGATGGTGTCATTCGGCCACACCAAACGGCACATGTGGCCGGTGCTGTTGTTGAGGCGGGTGAAAGGCTTGAGTGTGCTAGAAATGGGGTAGGGCAGCATCAGGATTAGAGACGCCACCCAGGTGGCGGTGATGACCTTGGCGGCGTGAGATTTGGTCTGCCACGTCCTGGACGTCAGGGGGTTGCAAATGGCACTGTAGCGCTCCAGAGAGATGGCCACCAGGTTGAAGGTGGAGACGCTGACCGAGACACCTGCACAGGTCAACAAAGTCCAGAGATAGACAACTCTTAGTACACTGTGAAGTGTCAGTGTTGAGCAATCACTCACATGTTTTCTAAGTTAATGTTAGATGTAAGACCTGATTTCTGCATATACAACTTGTATTAAGGAAATAAACTATTATTTAGAAACACACTAAATAAGCTCTCATGTGGGAAGAGCTCAGCTTAGCATGAAGACCGTCTAAAGGATGAAAATACACATTCAAAGCTCACAAACTTCTGCTTTATCTTGTTTTGACAATAATTACAAAACTAACTGTCTACATATAACTACATATTCTTGTTAGCGAGTAGAGCAGTCGTCTTTAAACCCGAGGGTGAGCGAGTTCGATTCCCAGTCCCACCAGGTTACATGTGGAGGTGTCCTTGGACAAGACACCGATACCCCGTGGTAGCCCAGACACGGGTCTAGCAGCTGTTCAATTTCACCAAGAGGATCAATAAATATTTATTATTTCATTAATATTACTCACAGCCATTGAACTAAGATAAGATAAGACAATCCTATATTAGTCCCACATGTGGGAAATTTCATGTGTTGGGGCAGAAAGTGCAAGTACAAGATAAGAAGCAGCAAAAAGTTTAAAACCAATAGAATTGAACTACTCCTTTAGTTAGGTAATGTTCCCAATCATCTTTTTTTACATTTTTATCACCCAGCATGATTTGGCGTCGTGAAATGCCCGGGATCCACTGGCACATTGTTTTGTCACATTAAATTTAACTGCTGAGCTGTGACGGAGTACATCCTGCACCGTTAGCACACTCAGTAACAACAACAAGAAGCCCTATAAATACATCCACAATAACGCTGCTCACAATCTGAGAGGAGCAACGCGGAAACAGATAAACAAATGAGGAGGTAATTCTGGAGGACAGCACTCTGAACTTGCGGAACAGCGAAGCGGGACGACAGGAAGTGAGGAGAGGAGTGAAACCAGCGTTTCCTAGCGGGCTTTTAATTGGGCGAGGATGATATATCAGCAAAGGTACGCCATCTGTAACAACTGCGCCAACAAAACTGGGGGATTCATCAACGTGATCCTCCTCTGCTTTAAAGTGAGAAGATTTCAAATGCCCACCTAAAATATACAGATATTTGAATTTAACTGTTTGAGAAAGAATTGACAAGTATTTAAATCTGGCATTCATTTTGGAAAGTAACTCATATTTAATGGCTTCTGTCCACAGGTATAATTTTAACTTCTCTCCTGATTTGAACAAGGTAAACCCCCCCCAGTGGGTTAATTGAGACTAACAGAAGAGCGAACTCTATGTCTGGACAGATCTCCCCATGTTTAGAGCATTTAGTTTAGAGCATTTGTTCATCTTAAACATCATCAGTTAATAGTTACTATTTTTATATGTATTATTATTACTAATGACACCCAGCAGCCTGGTGGCTCAATGGGTTAAGTGTCAGACTAGGAGGCAGAAGGTCGCCGGTTCGGATCCCCCATCTGACTCTAATCCATCCTCTACCAGGTGTGTCCTTGAGCCAGACACCCAGCACTAGCTCCCTGTAAGTCGCTTTGGATAAAAGCGTCTGCCAAGCAAAGTAAAGTAAAGTAATGACTTATGAAAATCTATATATTCTAATATTACCATTGATGGATTCATGGACCATGTGAGCTGGAAACAGATGTCGTGCTTAAGTAGAAACATTAAAAGGTGCTTTCCATCCACGTAGAAACTAAACGCAGGTTTGACTGGAGGATCTCTGGCGGATGTGGTATTTGTACACATGGTACTTCTCGTTTCCCTACGATTCTGTTACCTATGCACTCCTGACACGTCACATCGCTGCTTAATATTTACGGACAAGAAACCACAGCTGTGGCGACTGCTTCAGGTACATCTGCACTTTGCAACAACATGCTTTGCTTTGCACAGGACACGGTACAGGATATGATAACCTCATTTATCCTCTGCCCAACATATAATACAATTACCAAAGCAATAACAAAACATAGTAATAACTCTCCGCGGACACGTGGAGTTTAATCACTTTGCAGCGGACACGATAGAAGTCTTAGGAGATGGAAGAATGTAGTTTTATGAAGCGTATCAACTCGAACTAAACTGCAGAAATGTGACAAACTAACGAAAGAATATCCCATTTTTAACTCAGCATATTAAAGCTATGCTCCTGTCTGTTTGTGTCCCTTCATGTCTGTTATACTGTGGTTAGAAATGGTTTATGTTTAACAAAAAAGGGAGCAATTTACTTCTAATCGAGGATTTGCAGGTTTTCAAATCTTTAAATAATCAAAAGCGCTTTGAAAAACCACCTGTCATCATCATTTCGCTCACCCATGAAGTACATAACCAGTTTGCACATTCCAGTGCCAAAGACGAAATCCCTCATGAGGTTGGGGATGAGGGTGAAGGGGATGCAGACCAGCGAGACCATCAGGTCGCTGACGGCCAGAGACAACAGGAAGAGGTTGGTGACGGTTCTCATGCGCCGGTTCCTCACCAGCACGGCAATGATGAGGCTGTTGCCCAGGACGCTGAGGAGGAAGATGAGGCTGTAGAGGACGATTCGCACCGTCTGGTTGATATCTGAGAGACGAGGAGACACACAAACAAGCTCACGTCACTCCTAATATGTGTTATTAATAGTGAGTCACTCTCCCCCTTACCTTCTCCCTCCCACACATCATGTTCATTTCTACTCTACATATTTATTTTGACTATTCCCTTATAGCAACTTACAGTATGAAGGCCGCAGTGATTCGACCTTCATTATGTGCAGAAGAAGTTTTTTTTTTATTTCTTTAAATGTCACTCAAATAACCCAATTTTTCTCCACACAAATGTAAAGTTTGTGCTGCTATATTTCACTATGAGGTCGTGAAGTGTGGGATGCCAGCTCTGCTCACTTGACACTGGCTGAACTATTGCACAGTGACAGCAGATGTGTCATACCAACATACAGCAGAATACATTAGCCTCATGGAGGACTTGAGCCATATGCGTAATGCGCACAGACGCAAGAAACGCCTCGGGCAGTTGCTCTTTCGGGCACAAATGGTTTGCTTTGAATCCAGCTGAACGCAAAAAGTCTGAACAACACTGGCCGCTATTCGACGGGACGATACAAAGACATTTGGTAGTAATGTGAAAACGGGGAATTCGCTGTACCTTTAGGCTCGGGTGAGTCGTCCTGCTCAGTCTCACACTCCGAAATATTCTTGATCCCCAAATTACATAAAAACTTGTTCATATCTGTTGAATTCAGAAGCATGTCGTAGATGGTGAACGTCTCCATTTCGACGTCTCTCCTGTGGCCTCAGGTATCAGTCAAATGAGCAGCACTCGTCATGCTCTTGCAAAAAAAAAAAAAAACTGTCCCAAATGACGGGATTTCATAAATTTTAAATAACTACTCGTTTGATTTTACAAAGGAATAACGAGCCGTGAGAATAGTGCAGTCGCGGTGCTCCAAGTTTCCGTGCGCCTCTCGGTCCGGTGCGCTGCGCACTACTGACGCTCAGCATGAGCAGCCACTGACGACATGTGGACACATTCTTGAAGGCTCAGCCCGCCTTCAGGGACTTTGCAAGTCAGCGTCTCATCTCCTCTCCTAAGCTAAACACTCAGTCATTAATCACTGTGGTGGTAAAGATGCTGCACAGCGTAAAGCATGCAGTATAATTACTTTTTTTACCCTTCTTGTTAATATTTCAAATATTATATCTTATTATAAAGGACATTTTAAATCCACATATGAAGGAGTTTCATAAATGTAAAATGTAAGATCCCGGTGCCAGCTCTGCAGGTTGGCTATATATCCATGGTTCTCAGGCGCATTTCACCACATGATGCTGCCCTCTCAGGCGTTTTCGTCATTATTAGATAACATTATTGATTCCAGGTGTAATTGTCCTGGCGGGTGGAGAAATGTCTAACGCCAATTATTTGGAATCAGTCAAATGTTTAGAATATGACACCACCCTCCGCCAGAGCCACGTAGTAATTACTGTGTGATCATGAAGTGATTTTATAAGTATAAAGAAGCTACTACATTAGTCTACTAGAAAAAAAAAAGTTATATATTCAAAATCTTACTTTTGGAAAGGGGCAAAAATGATAAAGTAAGTCTACTAAGGTGGAACCAGTTGTTTTACTGTTACTGGTTTTTAATGTACATCGAATAAAATGGTCTGACTATATACAATCAGTGCATTCAAAGTCCACTCTAAAAAGTATTTGTTGTGAAATGATTTTCCCAGATAGTATCTTAATATACACAGCTTATATATGATCATTCATAAACCTAAGTTGCAGATGTGGCACTGCTGGACTTATCCTGGGCGATGTGAGCCTACATCATCCCACCACAGACGTAACAGCTGGCGTGAAATGCCTGTTTTCTTACATTCAAACAGTGACGTCACACACCACGCATTTGTTCGTGAGCCTTGTGTTTAACAGCAATAAACAGTATTTTTGTTTTACTCTGAATTAAAGATATTTGTCGCATTTTCGGGTCGGAACCTTTGTACCGGGCCGTTGTTTCCCCTACGCGCGCACTGACCGTGCTCAGTTGCTAGGTAACCTCTGCAGGGGGCGAGTGCTGCCGCATCGCCGGTATCCTGCTCAGCAGCCGGACACTGCTGGCGCGCTGCTCTAGGTGTAAATCCACTTGAACGGGCCTCGACGAGGAGGATGGACGAAGGCACGGAGTTATCCCTGACCCTCGCTCAGGTCGTGCAGCGGCTGAGAGGAAGCCATTTACACTCCCAGATAGAGAGGCAAGCCAAAGTGAGTCGCTATGCTAGCGTGTGGCTAACGACGAGGCTGCCAAGCGCGGCTCTCGGTGTGGCTATTAGAGCTGGTTTTTAACGTTTAGTCGAGTTTAATCTCAACGTAAAAGTGTCTGTGTGTTGTCTCCTAATCGTTGCACAGGAGTGTTTGCACCAGCCTGAGATAAAACTGGAGTGCCTCAGGGAGGACGTGCGCAGTTACCTCAAAACATCAGGTGGGTCATTAGCTTTAGGGTGAATCATTTTCAGCTTCCTTAGCATACACACAGCTAGAGCCTTATCGTAAAACATATTAATAAATGTATTGTATTGTTGGTTTCCAGTAACCCACTGTAATGTCTTCCAGGCTGGGAGAGAAAGCTGCAGAATGCTGTATACAGAGAGCTGCATGTGTGAGTGACAGGCTCAAGTTGTATTTGTGTGAAGCACTGACACGCATAAGCGAAGCAGATACACATTCAGACACCTGTGTTTTGAATTTTGGCCCGTATCCAGTTGCAAACCATATGTAAACATTACATAAGCGGTGACACACTTGAAATGATGTATTATTCTCAGGTGCATAGTAATAGTTAATATAATATTGGGTTAATATGTCTACTGTTATGCCACACACACCCTCCTCTCTCTGGAGGCTCAGATGCTTAAAGGATGCTTAAAGCTTTGTTTTAAAGGTTGGCTTATGACACTGACTAATGCCTCCTTACTTTGATCATTAGTCAGCCCTATATGCTCTTATAGGTGTTTAGATTGGGCTGAACTCTGTTTAACGAACTGAGACCTTGAGTCATTCAGTGCGCCCCGAGCATGCTTAGTGCTGAAAAGACAAGAGACGACTGCTACGTCTTGTGGTGATGTGTGGTGATGTGTCCTGAGTCATCAGTTACACGTGCAGGGCACTAACGGTGACTGACTTTATTTTCCTTTTATTTGACAGTTATATTTATAGAGGTTTAGTTGTTTTTCCTTGTTGGCTTCAGTCCTTCAAAGCTGTCGGTCTTTCATAAAAACACCTTTTTATAGGTTTTCTTGATCACCTTTTTATTTTTCTATTGCTCTGTTACACTCCTTATCCCCGTTTTTATTTGTGGTTATTCCAGCCAGCTGCCCCCGAGCCACCCCGCAGCTCCCCCAGAGCATCTCAAAGAGCCGCTGGCCTACATACGGAAGGCACAGGTAAGTTTGTCTCCTTTTTGTCTCCCACACTCTTCACGTTTCCTTTTACCACCTCTATGAAGCTCGTGTTTTCATCTGGCGCATTTATAGCTCATGCCAGTCAGTTATTTGTAAAACGGTACTTAAGGACAAATGTGTGTATGTGCTCTGTTACACAGGCCAACTGGGAGAAACGTGTCCTCAAGAGTTTGAACAGCATGAGTACGGAGCTGGGAGTGCCTCTGGCCCGCAAGGTAACTAAACATTGTCAGTCACGGGAGTGCTGTTAAAAGCCTGGTTTTATAATTTGTCTTGTATATTTGTCACAAATGGTTCAGATTATCAAACACATTTTTTATATTACACAAAGAAAACCAGAGTAAATTCAAAAATACCGTTTTTACACAATGATTTCATTTATTAAGAGGAAAAGCTGTGCAAACCTGCAAAAAACCAGAAAGAGGACAAATACCTTTCCACAGCACTGCGCATTATAGTAACAGCTGAGGAAGGCATTATTACTTTTACACAAGCAGTGATTGGTTTAGAGAGAAGCTAGTTGAGCCCTCCTCAGGGAGAGTTCGCCATCATTTAGCATCTTTAGACTGATGAAAAGCAGACGGTGCTGTTTGAAATCTATTCATCAGTAATATTAATTAGCGGTGTGTGCGCATGATTGTTTTTATGACCAAAGAAGTCCTTTACCATTGTGGCACGTCCTGTTTTGGCTGTATGGCGTTTGTTTGCTCATATCCGCTCTTTCCGCCCACTCCACAGAGGTCCGGATCGGAGCAGAAGGAGCTGACCAACAAATGGAACGAGATGGGCACAGATGAATCAGGTCTCGAGACATTATCCAGGGGTTTGGCCTAAGAGCGATCTGCCTTTTGTGAAAGATTAGTGTTGATGTGTATCTGCACTGGTGCATCCGTAATTTAACATCAGCTTAAAATATCTCTGCACCACATCTACTATCATGTTTGCTTACTCGCCAGTCCCTATCCAGGGAAATGTAGATAGCGGGGTTTTTCAGATGTAAATGTCTAAATGACAAGAATGAAAACATTTGCTATACGTCTCGTTTCGCCCAACACCACAAGACCGACTAACAGCTGCTGCTGTCAGTGGGCGTTTCTCAGTTATGCTCTCAGCTCCCTGTCAGAGGTACACTGTAGCGGGGAAAGTATGCAGGATGTTAATATTGTCCTTGGTTTTTGTCTCTCAGTGAATCAAACATTATCGGTTCAAGTCCGTACTGTACATGTACAAAGACCACGGTAACTTTGTGTCCTAACAATACTATCACAGCTTAACGCTGTACAATAACATTTGCGACTGTGTGCTGTCCGCCGGCTGTAAACACTTTGGACTGTGTGAATATAGAAGTTGTCCAGACTCCTTGGATGAAACTACACCCCTCCTCCCGCCCAAACCTTAATGGTCCTGGGGATAGCACCGATCTTGAATTTACTGCTTTGGAAGTTCCACTTAAAACTGGCTGAGCGTGCCCGAGCTGTCGAGCGCTGCTCCTTAAACTTCTGTGAACGCCGTCCGCTCTGACTGTGCAAATGAAGTCAACAAAGCTCAAGTTGATGATATGAATTTCGTGGCTGGATACATTTGTGTAGTCTAGAGTTTGAACTCGTTGTGAAAATGCCTATGTAAACACAGCATACAGTTGCCAGCTGGAGGACAGATCCCCTGCCACCATATGTACAGAGCTGTAAAATGTTTATATCTCTCTGCAGATTTAAGTCGCTTCAGGCCTGTCTATGCTCCCAAAGACTTTCTGGAGGTGAGTAGACTTCCTGTTGTTCAGGATGTCTTGTTGTGTTGAGGAGGAAATTAACTAGATATAATAATATGAATGTACGCAGGTGCTGATTAGCTTGCAGAACCCCAACCGCGATAGCAGCGAGGACGTTACCGTCAGGAGCCACTGGGGCCTCATACAGGTTCCCCTTAACGTCAGAGACATCCCACAGCTGGTAGGACCCAGCTGGCTGCCTGGTGTTTGCCTGTGTGTTTGTGTGTGCGGGTGTTGGCAAGTAGTTTGTGTGTTTGTCCTTTACTGATCCTGTGAGTTCTCTCTCTGTGTCGCGCGGTGGATTTGAAATACCTGTGTTAACCTCTCAGAGACGGGCGTACCCAGAGCTGAGCTTGACCACTGGGCAGTTGGGCATCGATGACCATGCACACATCCACCCAGGTATTTAAGAAGAGGTGCAAATGTGTTTTTTTCATATGCCATAAAACTCAAAATAGTTTCTCATGAGGTAAATTTGCTCGTTTGTTTAAAGATTTTGATTCAATTATTGCAGTCTGTTAGCATAAGCTTAGCATTATGAATGGAAACAGTGTGGCGCTAGCACCTTGTAAGTCGCTTTGGATAAAAAGCATCTGCCAAGCAAAGTAAAGTAAAGTAGTACACAGCACACAATTTTCTCACTAGCACGTCTAAAGCTTGGAAACTTAACGTTATAGTTTGTTTGTTCAATAAATGCAAAAGACTGATGCAGTAACTTCCTGAAGTCTTGCCGAAACAAATTCGTTTAGCTAATGGACGGAGGGTTTTAATACTGTATAATGCTCACTGGTTCCATATCAGCCTGTGCTCTCAGACGTCTGGGATTTCTCAAACAGTATCTCTGTCCAGATATTGACATTCTTACAGTGTGATGTTTATGCGTGACTTAGAAACGTATCTACCGTCTCTGTATTTGCAAATCATAGAGATAACATAGGTTTGAAACTGATGTCGCTGCCAGTTTGATTATTCTGTTTCTGTGTTCTTTCTGTTCCATTTCTTTGTAGAATTGTTTGAAAATGAGTACGTTCAAGTCGGAAAAAAAGGTCAGTGGTTAGCGCTCGGTGTTGCATGTTGTCTGCGTTACATTTCTCTCTGTTGCTTTAATTCTTTTTCAAAAGATCTAAAATAAATAAACTGAAACACCTTGTATGGATAAAGTTTTATTACTTTATCTCAAAATAATATTATTGTTATTACTGATCGGCTCAGTGTTTACTTCTTTTGATTCAATGTTAATAAGAGTTAGCTTAGCCCACACTCGGAGGCTTGTCTACTATTCTATATTTGTACTAAATTTAGACTATTTTAGTAAAAAAAAAAAAAATCTTTTCTGAATTTACATCAGATCAGTCTTATTATTATATCCACTGTGAATTATGCCTGAAAAAAATCTCAACTAGTGAATAGTATTCTAAACACACCAAAAAGCTGAAGAAATGTGCTGCAGAAAAGTTATTTAACAGTCATTTAAACATTACATAACTCATCCAGTGTGCGTCGGCCATCACTGACTACCAGGTGTGAGCAGCTCCTGCCCCCCACCCCCACCCCCACCCCGCAGGTGCCATAATCGGTAATGGGGACACTTTAACTTTGAACTCATTGTTCTGCTCTGGCCGCAGTGTAAACACCAAACATTTTCTGGACACCAATCAGACATCAATGGACAAGTCTTAAAAACACAGGCTGTATTTTATATACACAGCCACGAGGCCGCCGCCCACTCGGTCGGCTGTGCGCTGGCTCCCGGGCTGCGAGTCGTATTCGAGGCTGAGTGTTAAGTGCACTCAAATAGGAAATTTAGGAGACAAGGAGTGTGTTAGTTTATGTTATGCCTGGCCACCACCTTAAGTCAAGTGCTGTGTGTTTTTGGCTACTGTCACAGCGGAGATTTAGGACAGAAGGAGAGGCCGTTTCCAGCATTCGAGTGTTTTTGGTAAAGAAAAAAGCCATTATTATGGGAATGTTTGGATTTTTTTGTGTCAGCAAACTTTCTGAGGAATAGATGAAATTGTGAACGTGAAATCCGAACACACACACGTTAGACTGACGTACATGTCGCATAGGTTCATATTTGTGATGATTAAAGTGCTGTCCGTGATTTTGGATGCGTGCTCTGAAGATGTCCTGCTTCTGTCCAACTGGAGGACATTTTCTCCAAGTCTTCCTGGAGAAAGCAAATCCCATTGTTGTACCTGAAAGTCCAAAACCCAAAGACGAATGATATAAAAAAAATACATCCTGAAACCTAGAGAATCCTTGAATGACTTTAAGGATCCACTCGTTGTTTTCTTACTTGTTGAGGGAAGATTAATGCCATGCTATACCCTGTCTGTCAGCACAATACGAATATATTATGGTCATGTTACCAACTATTTCTTGGCTGCGAGCCGTGACGTCCTGGAGTCTCGCTGTGAGCCTTGCCAGGCAACCGGCGGAGACTTCAGGACGTCTCTGCAAAGAATTTACAGAAGCGCCTGTCTGTGTCTTTTAGTTTGATGCACCCCCGTCTCTCCCTCTCTCTCTCTTTCTCGTCTAGTGGTCGTGGAGCAGGACAGCGCCGCGGCGCAGCAGTACAGCAGGCAAGGGTGCCCCACTGGCCTCCGAGCAGAGCTGTGGGCCCTGATCCTCAACTCCACCAACCAGCCCCAGGTAACGCAGACACACCAGCTGCCAGTGTTTGCTAGAAAACGGCACGCGCAGCTGCAGCGATTCCCAAACGTAATGTTTCATGTTCATCTGCAGCAGTTTTTCTGAGTGAAAGAGAGTTTCAGCGGAGATCCTAACAATACTCATTACTTTGTGTCTGGGGATTTACACAGCGCAGCACATTAAATACCGACTGACCTATAAGCTCCACATAATCTGTGTATTAGCCCCCGTCCTGTTTATCTTAGCTGACACCGGCTTGTCCCCGGGTGTACAAATGCTAAGATAATCAAATGCCAGCGATTTAGCACAGTTAGCCCAAACAGAGCAGCTGTCTGTGTGGCAGAGTGCTGTGTAAACCGCCGGAGTCCAGAGTCTCCCACCGAGGCCAAGTCGATAAAACAACGCTCGTGATGGTGAGATTGATTTCTGAGGGACAGGCTGCGGTCTGGGGAGTGTCGGCGGGGATCCGGATGGCAGGAGGTCAAACACATAAAGCAGTCAGGTGAACGGCTGAATGTTAACTTTCCCTTCACAACAGCTGTTTCACACGTCCTCCTCTTTCACTGCAATAAACACGGGACGTTCTATATTACGTCATGAAACCTGACAAATGACTTATTGTGTTGATTTATTCATTTTTCTGTGTTTTCTGTCTCACGTCATAATGATTTTATTCTCTAGTCATACATCCAGTCTAAGCTTTAACTCACAGCAGGGAGATTTATTGCCATCTTAAAATACATTTTAGCGCTCCTCCGCTGTCCGTACTAACAAAATGGTTTTAATCTCCTTCCTGTCAAAATGACCATCTCTGGCTCTGTTCTCCTCACATCCGCAGCCCTGGTCAGTGCCAAGGCGCCTCAGCAGTGTCAAAGAACGTTTTTTACTGCCCCCGTGTCCGGTTCTTCTCTTCATTTATGATAACCTGTCTCAAACCGGAGACGTGTCTCAGTTTAGCCATGTCAGTGGAAACACAATGCCCATAACTTAGCTCGGTTTAATCCTGCTGTCGTCACTGTCATGGAGAATAAATGTAGTTTAAGGAGAACAGTCCTGCTTGGTCAACAGTTTTATCCTAGAATTGAGTCTTAGTAAGTAAAGATGCACTGTCAGCTTATTAAATAAGTGTAAAAATCTCTAAACCTATGTTGGCCATGAATACCACAGAGGGGTTATGTGCCTCCTGAAATTTATTGCGCATATTAAACATGTCGGATCTCTGCTCTTTCAGGATGTGATGCACTATGAACAGCTAAAGGCTGGAGTTATACAACACGACTTGCTCGTGGACAGTCTCATCTATAAAGTAAGTTCCTCTACGCGGAGACTGTTCATGTGTTTATGAAGCTCTATGGTCCCTGTGTTTGAAACACATGGGAAGCTTTGATTTTCTGTTTCTGTTTCTGCACTTTACAACTTTTAGCATGTGCAGCGTTTAGTTTTTCTTTTATTATGGGACAGAAAGTAATTTCAAATGCTTTGTCCACCAGGATGTGAAGCTCACTGCCAGTAACGACGACTACTACTTTGTGTTTGAAGATTTCCTCTATCAGGTGATGTTTAGCTTTTGTCTCTGTTCAGCTTTAGTTAGCATCAGCTTTTCACTTGAGGTGAGACGGTAAGTAGTCTGCACTAGCATGGTGCTTCTCTGCTTTATCGCTAACCAAAGCGTTCCCATTCACACACTGATGACGATGGAGCTGCTGTGAACGGTGCTGACATGAACCACCCAGAGCTGATTGGGGTTCGCTGTCATGCCCAAGTACATTTCTTCATTCAAACAGGGGACAACGTAATTGTCAGACGGGGTTTCGAACCTGCAACCATCTGCTACCAGGCTGCCTTTATATTTAGATACTTAGTGTCAATCAGCGTGATATTTCCTCATTTTATTAGCATAAGGGGACAGTTCACAACCTCCTCAATTCACAATACAATCACCACAACCACATCGCTGCTGAGTAGTTTTTATTCCACCATGTAGGAGCTTGTTCCACACCATAACCGAAACCCTAGAGACCTCTGTCATTTCAGTGTGCGTCAGTTTAATGTCACATGAGGGCAGCTACTTACCATCTAAAGCATTCTTCCTTATCAGTAGTTACATGTTCGCCAGACAAGGATACAACCTTATGTAATATTAACCTTTGTTAGATCCAAAACATTTCAATATATATATATAATATCAATCAGGAAGAGGGCAAACCCTTTTTTTACATATACTTGACATCTGGTTTGTTCAGCAGCTACAAATGATGCTTACTGAGCACACAAGAACCCAGTTCCACCACCGCTGTCAATATTGACTGATGATAAGTTCACCAGGCAGTGGAAGAATCCTTTTGTTGTGGGGCGAGCGTGGGTTCACACAGTTCTCATGAGGACGACCGCATAGGAAGCATGACGATACAGTATAATATATGCACATGTACGTGCGTGTTTTAGATCATCCCGTTTGTGCTGTCCTTTAATGAGTCCACCTAAACAAATGTGTAGCTGTGTGTTTAATCCCAGACGTGTTTCTGCAGGTGTTGCTGTGCTTCTCCCGGGACACTGCCGTCCTGGAGCACTTCAAATACAACAGTGCCACTCCTCCCAAATCCTACATCCAGGGTGGGACGTCATCACACAAACCCGCATGAGCTGCCACTCACACGAGATGTACATGGGATGAGTGCTTTTGTTTGTGTGTCCCGCAGGGAAAGTGGAGAATGAGGAGTGTGTCGTTGTCTATCCTCCCAATGGTGAGCCGGCCTCCCCACATTTACACAATATCATTTTATATGTATGGGTGAATGACATCAGACTTGATCTTGACCTGACTGTTTGAACAGGTGTCATCCCCTTCCACGGCTTTTCCATGTATGGTGAGTACGTTACGCACTACTGCTCTGCTCGCGCTACTTTCCCGAGTGGTGGTAAACAACAGAAAATATGTGTGTTTGCCCCCGCAGTGGCACCTTTGTGCTTCTTGTACAACGAGCCCTCCACGCTCTACAGTGTATTTAGGGAAATGTACATCCGCCACTTCTTCCGACTGCACTCCATCTCCTCGTCTCCTTCGGTGAGCCCTCGGCCTGTTTGTTTGCTCCTGCTACAGTGTTCTGTTCGCGTGTACGTGCACTTTCTACAGTTACACGTGTGCCCCTGCAGGGTATAGTGTCTTTATGCCTGCAGTTCGAGCAGCTGCTCCAGACCCACCTGCCCCAGCTCTTCTACCACCTTCGACAGATCGGTGCACAGCCGTAAGTACTTCTGCGTAGCTCGTTAAAACATCAGGTGATGTCAGCAGAACAGGAAGAGGACACATTGGACTCGATGATTAAATGTAAAAACAGACAAAAGCCGGTGAGGACAGAGAGAGTGACTTCCGTCTCGACATTATACATATATTTACACTGTTCAGAAGATCAAGGGAAATTATTCAAGTTCAAAATGTTCATGCCTGTGGTGCACCTCATGCTCTCATCTGTAACCTGGATGAGATGCCAGTGGCAGACTCGGTATTAATTATAGGTATTATCATTATTACTTATATTTTGTAGTGCTTGGAGCAGATACCAGTCCCTCGGCTGGGTTGTAGCCTTTCTAAGGCTCTTCCGGTTTAACAGCCAGCCTCCTGCTATCTCCTATATGCTGTTGAGACTGTGCTCAAATACCCTTTCAACTGCATAGAGGTACCATAGCTGGACCGCCTGTGTGACCGGGGCTGCAGGTACTGTCTCGTGCTGCCAGTACTAACAATTAACAACAAAAAATGGATTGTCCTTTCAAGTGGAGGAGGTGTACAGGGAGATGGCCACAGGGAGGAAAGATATCCTGTGTTGTTCAGTGGTGCATTTCTGTGTCTCACCAAACGTGCAGCTATTACTGGCAAACCCATCACGGAGTGGGTGAGAAGTATTGTGCACCGGTTTTGAGGAGAGAGCATTTGTCTCTGGCAGCCACTCCCTTTTTTGGGGGGGGGGTTGTCTTGCTTTTACCTCTGTTACACGTCTTGTCACTTAGATTTGTATCAGATGAACATGTCTGTTCCATGTTTAGCTGCTGTTTTTATGGTTTGGGGGGGTCACGTACACCCTTCCTATAGTTGTGAGCTACTGCCATCTTGTGGTGGATTACTGAAGTCACAATTCCAAAAAGCATTCATGAGCAGTAAAAGTTCTTCTGTTATTTTCACAAACCGTCACTATAGCCTCTGTGTGTGTGTAGTGTAATATGTGATTAAAATATAAGCCTGGGATTAATGTATATGAGTTTTATGGGAATTGTGTCCATGACGCAGTAATATTTTGCTCTCAAATCCCCTGTACAGCGTCAGTCATGCAAACAGATGATGGAGATAACTGTGTCCCCAGGTTGCGTATTGCCTTTAAGTGGATGGTGCGGGCTTTTTCTGGCTACCTGTCCACTGACCAGCTGCTTCTTCTCTGGGACAGAGTCCTGGGGTATGACTCGCTGGAGGTAGTCGCAGGTATTGCCCTTCGCACTCAGCCACAAATTCAGTCTGGATATTTGTGCGGCCACTAACATTACGTACACTTTCTTCTATTGTCTCTCTGCTGTTTTAATCCACTTTCACCGCCCTCCTCTTGTCTCCTTTCTCCACTCCTTCATGTCCCGTCTATTCCCTGGTAAATCGCCGCCCAGTCCTGGCGGCGGCCGTGTTTGCCTTCCGTGCTGAAAACCTGATGGAAGTGACGTCACTGGCCTCAGCTGAGGTACGGTCATGTAACATTGCACCTCTCTGTGTGTGAGTGTGTTTGAAACTCAGACCCCCCCTCCCCCCCCACATACTCCTGCTAAGCTGTAAATAGCAATTGATGACCAGCCAGTACCAGTAACCCAGTCTTCTGCCTATACATGTCTCAAAAAAAACTTAAGAGCCCTTACCCTCTCACCCTGCTCTGTGTGCCAGCCCCCCTCCTCAAAAACACAGCACCGCCGTAAGTTGCACACGGGGGTGGCGTCTGCACCGTCACCTCTGTTGCATTGTTCCGGTGCAGCTATGCATGTCTGCGCTGTGCTGGACCTGCTGCTGCCTATCGCATGTCGGGGAGCGAGGCTGAACAGAGGATGAATGTGATGACTCTTCGTGATGACTCTTCGCTTCGCTTACCCGCCCTCCTCCTCCTCTTCCTCTTTAGCCTGAAGGGGTCAAACTACGGTGTGACTCACGGGGCGACAGGTTGAGCTGCTGCTCTTAAGATGCTGGCTCATTTAGTGCCTGCCCCAGCAGAGAGAAGATATCATAACATACTGCCTCTTATCTTATATTTAGAACGTCAGACCTAGCGCTGAAATATTAAACCCTCTTGCTTAACATGAGATGGTCCCTAAATTTAATCTCGCACCTATCCCAAAAGGACAGGGGTGGGGAGTGGTGTGCTCCTAAGCACGGATTGTGGCTTCTCAGCGATGTCCCTCTGTGTGGTTCTTTTTTTCCAAAACTTCAAATATGCCTCTTTTAGAGGGAGAGGGTTGTGCTTTATGGACTGTTAGGGTCGAGAACAGTGTGAATTCAGATGGCTCATCTTATTTGTGTTCTGTTTGACATACTCACTGCAGGCTGTCCTCGCTGACCTCTCCACTCTGAAGGTCATGCCTCTCATCCAGATCTTTCTGTTCGCCATCGCCATCTAACGTGCGCCGAGACTGCGGCGCGGGTGGCGGCGCCTACTGTTCTGAGGAAAAACCCCAGCCACAAACGCATCGACGGGCCTGGAGAAGCACCAGGCCAGAGTGTGGGATAGCAAGTGCACGCTTTAGCTTCCACTGGCTTAAGCATAGAGGTGAAGCCCTCTTAAGCATGTATGCACCGTAATTAATAAATACTATGTATTGTGTCATTAGGTATTATCCAATATGTAAGTACAGCCCACGGGGCTGTAAGGTTAAGTTGACCTTCCGAGGGGAAAGATGATATGCGCAGCGGATACGCTCATTAGGAGACAAGTTGCACGCACGCATCGCTGTGTGCGAGAGACGACAACAGTGACATCTCCGAGCTTTGGCTAATGAAGTGTTAATTAGGTCATGCAATTCATTCTGCTCCGTGGCTCCTGCTTGTTATACCGCTGCTTGATAATGCTGTTGAGGGAAACAGTCAAGGCGCCACGAGCTGCGAACTGTCACTGATTTCCAAAGGGATTGCATATTACCGCACCCACAGAGACGTTTAGCAGCTTCTGTGCCATTGGTTTTATCTAGTTCTGAACATTTTTGGTTGTTTGTCACTTTTGAATGATTCATTTATTTCCTGAATGTATTCACCAAGTAATGCAATCGAATAATCAACGTGTATTAATAATAGCGTTCTCTAATAAGTATCATTGTCCTTCATCCAACATGTGTGTACTGGGACTTTTTAAAATAAAGGTGGGCTGAATCACTTTCTAAAGCTCATTGTGTAAACACCTTGAAATGAAACGATTAGTCGACTGAATGTTTCTGTTGGTTTGTGTGACGGCTTAAATTTTTGGACAGGGCGTCTGCTGCTCTGGGCGCTCACTGTAGGCGTTTTTAGAGTGGGCAGAATAGGTAAGTGACAGGTAGCAGCACTGAGGGACACTGCCTGCTCCTCACCGCCTTCCTCCCACATGGAGCATCTGCTCTGCTTCTCCCTTGTTGTTGGCTGCCGTCCTTTTCTGCTGCCCCCTCCGTGGGCTCGTATCAAATTGTGCTGTTCTTCTATTTACTCCCTCTCTCTCTCTCTCTCTCTCTCCTGGTTCCTGCTACATCTGCCACCTGTTTACTAGGGCTCCCACGTCGCACTCTCTTTACCAGTCATGCACCTGCTTTGGCCCACAGGCGTTTGCTTCTCCTGAGACTAAACTATTACCTGCTGTGTGGTTGACTCACACAGTGATCCCTCCCGGTGGATGACGCATTGCATTGCAGGGCGACGTGCCTTCTGTCCATCACCGCTGCGAGGCCGGCCACTGCTGAAAGATTTCTTGTTGAAAACCGTATCGAATACCGCGGGCTTTACAGCAGCATGTTGTTTGATGTTGTGACTCCATGCTCTTATTACCGGTGATAGTGAGTCAGCAGAGGTTTTATACCATATAAAGTTATACAGTATAAAGAGACAGCTTTTCTAACACCAAAAAACAACTTTAAATACTGTATATACATTAGAAAAAGAAAAAAACGAAACAATAATTCCGGTGAAAGTAAGATTATAGACAATAAAATGCTCCAGGGCAAGCTAAGTGTTTCAAGTTCATCTGTGTTGGTAGCCGTCTATCAGAAGCATTTCTCAGAAGCATGCCACAGTTCAGTATGCAGTATCATGTTAGAGTGACATGCTATAGGCTTTCTGACAGCACTGGCCTTCAGAAATGTGGGTGAGCCATTATATTGAGGGATCCCAGACGAGGACAGCTGAGTATGCAGCTGACATACTGTATATACAGTAACGCATAAAGGCCGGAAAAGGGAAACATGGTTTAAAAAAAAATTCATATCTATGAATCATTTAGTTATAATTTGATGTGAGGAACATATGTTAATGTGGCTAAATGTGATTTTCAGGTGAAAATGCACATCAGCACTGATCTAATACCACTAATAGTTCTGACAAACATTCTGGCATCTGTGGTTGTTTTTGTTTGGGCCTAGACATGAAAAACTGTGTTGTTGTAAAACAAGGAAGCAAATAACCTTCTATTAAAATGAAACTTGATTTGCATGGGATGGCCCTGACAGTCCCCAGTAATTGAAATAATTCATTTGAATTATTATATTGTTGTTTTTACATTTACAATTTGGTACAATTGAAACCAAAAATGCTCACTGTAACATTTGTAAATCCAGAACTTGATTTTAGAGTTTTCCTTAGAGTATCATGGTTGTCACACCACTGCATTGAAATGTCATGATTTACTATTTATTTGTTTAAAAAGAATGATCATCACCTTTCATTGTCTTCAAAATGGATTCTCTCAAGACAGAAAGTCATATTTTATGAGGTAAAAACACGTTATCCAGAGCACTGCTCTGACTCACTGGTGTGTTTTTAATCATTTTTGAACAAAGGGGTACAGACCAACTTCTTACTAACACCAGTATTAATAACAGGATCAAACTAAGTAAAGAATATAATAAATAATATAGTTATTACTCAGTTCATTTGAGTTTAGTAATAAGAAATACTAATAAAAAACTTCGGTCTGGTCCTTTAACACGCACACATACATTTCCAGCACTGATTTCTAAACCGACCAATCAGGCTCTGCCATGTTGGGACAGCGCAGCCAATTAGAGCGCGCCGCCCATCTTGGACGGCCCAGAGTGAGGAAGTGGAGAACAGCGAAGCGCGTGTCATCCTCCGTCACCGCGGCAGGAATCAAACGCAGAGTTTCTGCGGAGGAGGCCGCGGTTCGCGGCTCCGCAAAACAGAAAAGAAACACGGGGAGCTGCTGTGCTGCCCGTCAGCAGCAGCCGGTGAGTTTCTATAAACACCACAACAATCACGGCGGTGTTGTCCTGCATGCGGCAGCGGCAGGAGCCAAATGAAAGTCCCGTCCCCCTCCTCCCCGCGTCCTCCCTCCTCATGATGCCCAAACCATTTTGCATTGCGACTTCCGCCCCGCTCTCGGCTTCCCCTTCCCTACTGGTCTGCATCAGCCGGCACCGCGCAGCTGGCGCGACAGGAGGACGCAGTGTCACAGCGAAGCACGGAGCGCTGACTTAAACCCAAAAAAAAGAAAGGAGAGAAAGTGGGTCGATGTCGTGTGTGTGGCCGATAAAGGCCGGAGATGGATTAGGAGAAACGGAGGGAGAAGACGAGGAAGAGGAGCTGCTGCTGCGCGCGCGCGCCTGTGCGCGCGTGTGAGAGAGTGTGTGTTTTTTCGCTCTTTGATGCGATGGGATTTGCCAGTGCAGCGTGAAGAGGCGGAGATGGGACACACCGCGAGCTCAGTATGCTGAGGCTGTGGAGACCGTCCACAGACTGTCCTCCTCCAGCGCGCAGGCCTGCGCACGGACGGCACCGTCTCCCGTCCGCAGCTCCCGCAGAGTGACGCGTAGAAGCGCCACAACCGTTTTCCTCCCTGTCTGTGTGTGTGTGTGTGTGTGTGTGTGTGTGTGTGTTTGTTTTGGACAGGAGGGGGGGTCCCCTCCAGAGTGTGCGTCGCTCCTTGGCCGTGTGTCTGTTGTCCGCATACACAGTTTTAAATGTATAAAATTAGACATGGGGGGCTCGCTGGTGGCCGCGCGCAGCAGCCCCCCCCCTTCTCCGACACACAGCAAACCCATTAGAGGCCGTTTGACTTTTTTTCCTCTTTCACCATAGTTCGGCGTGTCACCATGCCGTGTTGGCTCGTGGGCTTTTTCCACGCTCCCGTCAGGTTTTGTGACGATGACTGCTTCTCTTTTTAGCTGTTAGCCGCTTGATCCACTGCGGGATTTTCTTCTTTTTTTAAGTAGGTGCCTTCTCCAGGTGTCTCTCTCTCTCTCTTTCTCGTGACAGACTGTTTATTTTCTTGGCCGGCTGTTTTTTGTTTTTTTTAGACCCCCCCCCTCCCCGTCCTCACCCTCGGTCCTACGAATTTGCTCAGATTCCCCCTCATCTCCTCCACCATGAGCTACATCTACAGGCTGCTGAATGTCTTGCTACGCGGACTCGTCATCTATGCGGTACTGGGCTCGGGGAGCACGCGCCCGGATGATGTGCCCAGCCAGCCGGCTGACGCCGCGAGCGCGGCCGCCGCCGCAGGTAAGCTCGTGTCGTGTCGTGTCTCCCGTCCAATCTACGCATGTACGGTGCCCCCCCCCCCCCTTCTTCTCATTGTCCCCCCGCGGTTTTCACGGGGGAAGCCGAGGAATGCCCCGCGCAGGGGGCCTGATGATGGAGAGGGATGCGTTTTCTTTATGCTGAAAGTCACCTTTGCTTTTGCTGGTAGGGAGGGGTGAGGGGGGGTGAGGTGCGTGGCATGACAGGAATGCAAGATGCATTCTGCACTGAGGAAGAGGAGGAGGAGAGACTGTAATGGTGTCACCGGTGGTGTTTTGGAGGGTACAATCTTATCTAAAGACACAGACTGGTGGCGGTGGGGGTGTTTGAGTAGTATTTACATCCAGAATTACTCGCACATCAGCGCAATGACATGGTGACTAATGAAAGAAGTCCACTTCCCATTAGTAGGTGTTTTGAGTCATGCTAATCGTTGCCCCAGCTCTCCTCTAAACCCACAACCAAACAAGAGGAGGATCTCCATCTATTTGCATCTGTTGTTAAGCAGCCAAATATTGATTTGTTGGCACAGGGTAGGTGCTGTGAGTTTAATAAAGGCACGAGGAGGTTGCTGTGCATAAGCAAGAAATTCTCCCTGTGCTCCATTTGATTATTAAATAGGGGGCGAAGCCGATACAGCAAACCTTGTTGTTATGATTATTATTAGTAATAAAACCAGTTTGATTTACAGCAACAAATTCAGCACTGTTTATAGTACAGAGCTTTCCTGAACTTCAACTTGAATAAAGGGTTTTAGTGTTTAAGGCGAGTACTTTCAGTTTTACTTCAGCATTGAGGTTGTGCACTTCTAGCAACACTGGCTCTAGGTGCAAAAAAATGTGTTGCTGTAAATGAGGGCGTGAATGTTCAGAATGTGACCAGCGGGTATTAATGTCCTCATTATTGTCTGAGCTGGTATTGAACGTATGAATACCTGAGGTTCAGGGTGAGGCCACTTTAAGCTATTAGACGTGGCGTTATGTCATTATAAACTAGTTCCTTCCATTTTCCTTTGAGACTTTATCCTCTCAAGAGACATCGTCACTAACACGGACCTTACCTGATGTGACCACAGTATAAATGCTGTCTAATGGTGTATGTGTTGGACAGAAACATTTTCAACATTATGTACATATGTTCATCGTCCTTTCATATGTAGTGACAGCGGCTGATCTCCATGACAACTGAGCAAACTTCCATTACTAAGGTCAGCCATGAAACAGAGTAAAAAGTTCAGATTGTTAGTGTCATCTACATATTCATGCTCACCCAACACATCAGCCCTTACTGAACAAGTTATAAACCTCATGTCATGCAGCATTCCTGACTCTTCTTCTCCTGAAATGAAACCAGGGATGTACTGTGTCTTGATGAATAAGGCAAATGCACACTTGCTCTTTGACAATGTGTGTATATACAAAGTTTCCTGTATAGATGAAGCAAATCTAAGATTGTGTACGTACACGTGGTGGCATATATGTTTTCTTTTTTACACATCTCCTTTGAAACAGGTCGCCTTTAAACCTTATTAACCAGTACTCTGTAACACGACGCGCTTAAGAAGAAGGAGAATCAGTTTTGAAGGTGGCTAATGTTGGCTAATTAGAATTGTTTTGGTGCTACGGGTAGTTTAGCATTTGCTGTGACTGCTAAACAGCTTAGCACATGTCATATCAACAAATAACTGATAATGCGGCGTTAGATTTCAGAGGCATAACTTCTGTGGCCACTGAAGTGAGGTTGCATTGCTAATTGATACGTGACGCTGAAATTGAAATTATCTGCAGACCCAGGGGCAAGTATTTCAGCCTGTGCTTGTAATTGCCACACACACATTGGGTAGTAGTGAGGAGATTTTGCACACTGGCAATTGAGATAAGAATCGTGGCTGTTCCCATTGAAGCAGTTGAGGTTTCAAAGGTGCCATTTAGCACGCTGTGAGCAGCTAGGGGCTATACGAGAGGGGGTTAGGTTTAACATTTGATGGGTCAGCCAGAGCCCTTGTGATTTGAGATCTTCAAAGCCAAGGTCAGAGACTATAAGAGAAGTTAGAACTCAGATGAGTTGTTGGGATGATATGGTTAGGGTTAGGGTTGCATAAAATGAGCAACGATTTCTTTCAGCCTGTTTAGATTATCATGTTATTTTCATTCGACAACGCTGTGCGGCTTTTAATTATTGCGGCCAGGTGTTATCCGTTGAGCATCTCCGTTTTTTGGAAAAACAAGGTGGTTTTAAAATAGAAATGACAAACTGTCAGAGTTTTGTCTACAGGGATCTTCCTTCATCTGTGAAGAAAGACGAAGATTAATCAGACTGCAGCGGTAACTACACCTGATTTGAATAGAGGGTCACGATGTGGAGTTGTTTTTGTGCTGTGTGACATGTCTCAGTTGTTTCTTCTTACCAGTCAAAAAGAAAAACACATGCTCCTCGTTTTGGGTCTTTTCAGATATATAGAATTCCAGGTCTTTTGTGTTTTCAACAGTGCTGTGTAAAAGTATTCCTGATTTAATTTCATTCCTTGAATCGTGAATTCTGCTCCACCTGAAAAGGGCATTTTCAGCCCACTGTACAGTACATTCCCTGCAGTGCGCACTGAGCAAAGCATCGTTATAAAACATATTCCTAATTCTGAGTAGCTGTGAACATCATTTTCTAAATGTCATAAATCCCAACACCTACAGTATAAAGACGGGGATCGACATAGTTGACAGTCGGCAGAATATGCACATAAAAAGCAATACAGTGTTTGTTAAAGGGGGGCTGTTGGTCCACTGTGAATATGTTCGTCTTTTATTTGAACAGTGTTGTGTATTTAGTCAGCTTAGTATTTTAACAAACAAAGCTCTGCCCTCTGGCTCCAAGGAACACCCAGTTCTCCAAAAGTGTATCCGCTGTACGACAGTTGTCACAGATACAGGGGCCCCAATTTAGTATTTAAGCATTTACGGTGAAATAATACAAACTCACATGTGATTTAGCAAACCTTAGTGGATCCTCTGCACCTTATCTCTTGCAGTCTTGTTCTTCGGGTCTGTGCATGATCTGGCAACTGAGATTTAAAGCTTGTCTAAGTTTGAAGAGACTTCACTGCATATTAATTTTGACGTAGAACTAAATCAGGAGGTTTAACATTTGCCTGTCGGGCCAGTGCTTGCTTACTTCCGTTGTCTCTGGCTGGGCCACTTTTCTAGCAGACTAATACCAGACGTGCTGAGGAAAGCCAGGCTTGCGTACTGTGGTGTTCTCTGTCGGCTAATGATGACAGAGTGTCAGTGTGGACGTGGAGCGAGTCATAATGTCCTGTGGAGTAGAGCTCAACAGGCAAAGTCATTTTCTTTCCTCCCGACTATAGGACAAGCTGTTCTAGAGGGGTTCTTCTTTAGGAAAATGTAACCCTAAACTGTCCCTCAGAAGTCGAACATCGCCATTCCCCTGCGACCAACCTAACACAACACATGTGATACATGAGAATGGAACAAAATACAGTGCCTGTAAGAGGGTCTGTTTTACCCTGATTAACAGAAAGAGAAAAACACATCTCTTTAAAGTAATTTAGTAATTAAACTTACAGCAGAAATCAAGTGATTATACAGGTATCCACCCCTTTTAGGTGGTGTTCGGTAGAGTAGTAGATGTGTGTTCGGTAGTGTGCAGTATCGAGCATGTGGACGGGTCTTAAGTCAGCTTTGCACATCTGGACACTTTCCCGCTATTCTTCTGTGCAAAACTGCTCCACCTCCTCACTGGGTTGCATGGAGATGATGAGCGAACTGCACTGTTTAGGCCAGGGGTAGGCATGTTCGGTCCTAGGGAGCCGCAGCCCTGCCGGTTTTCCAACCATCCCTGCACTTACAGCTTCTGACTGGCTGAACACACCTGATTCAGGTAATCAACAGTTCCTGCTCTTGGTTAACAGCTGGAGGGTTGGAAAACAAGCAGGACTGCAGCTCTCTAGGACCGAACTTGCCTACCCCTGGTTTAGGCCCAGCTACAAATTGTCCATTGGATTGAGGTCTAGGCTCTGACTTGGCTACTCTAAAATATTAACAATGTAGCTGCTAAAGCCATTTTTTTTTGTAGCTTTCGCTGTCTGCTTGGAATCATCGTCGCGCTGGAAAACTCATCGCTCTCTCAGACTGCGTCAGGTTTTCTGTAGGATCTTCACCTTATATGTTGCTACCTTCACAAGCCTTCAAGAATTCCCAGCCTGATGCTGCCACGCTGCTTCACTGTGGGAATGGTGTGTTTGTAATAATGTTTATTGTTTTATGGTTTTATGCCAAACATAGCGTCTAGCCTGATGGTGTCATTAGATCTTAGAACCATCTTCCATATGAGTCTGGTGCCATGTTTAATAACCTTTTTGCAGACTAATGTACTTTACATTTAAACTTGTCATAGTAGCGTTTTAGTTCATTGTTTGAGTTTTATGGACATAGAAACTTTCTTTTATTGTTCTTGATTGTGGAGAGCAACGAGCAGATCGACCAAGGCCACAGTTTCTGTAGTGTGTGTGTAACCTAACGATATCATCTTAACTAGAAGTTCCTCTAAAACTGCAAACTCTAGATGACATCAACAGCAGGGAGACAAAAATAGCAAATCTAGTGAATAGTCTCCTTGTGACTTGGTGGAGACCCAAACAGAGCGAATATTAGACATGTTGTAATTTGCACATACTCTGTTTATCTTACTCTCTATTTGCTGGATGGGTAATTGGGGGGGGGGGGGGGTGCTGAATTACCTGCAGGTTTGTCCTGACACTGCAGCTAACAGCTTTGTGTTCAGCCAAAAAGCTGTTTGTCCATTTTGTGTTTCGCACTCATCCTGCGGCACCTGCATAGACAGAGGATAAACTCGCACTGCTGGTCCAGTTAAATGTCATTAACAACCTCAAATGAATTGTTGTTGTTGCATTGCTGCACTGACGCCACTCAGCTGCCCAGTCGGCTTCCCCAAAACTGGACAGCTGCTGCCCATCTCAATCGGGCTTTAGGGTTGTGAGCCAACTTAATGAGGCCCGTCATCAAACGGACCGAACCATCCTGTGTACTTCTAAAGCCACTGGTGACAGTTTCCATGTGCACTTTCCATCATGCCATCCATTGTGAATGCAATTGACCCAGTACTGAGATCTGTCAGGGTGGCACCGGGCCAGTGAGACATTCAGCTGGGCTCACTGGGGAGATAATGGGGTCTGATTTAATAGTTTACTTCATTGTGCCCATGAGTCACAGATGAAGGCAGATAGCATACAGTGGATTTGAAGTCACCAACAAGTGCTGAGACAACAACTGTCCCGAACCATGGACGGTCCCTATTGAGTTGCTAATCCCTCATCGTTGTTTGTTTCTTTCATAATTATACCATTTACCCCAAACACTGTATCACCGTCAAATGACACAAAGGTTAGGCGCCAGTAAATTCACTTTCTTGAATCTGTAATGGCCACACTGCTGTGTAGTACTGGCCGTCAGTAAGACGATTCGCTCATGCAGAAAGTGCCTTTGTAAGAGATGTAGGTCACTGTACTCAGCTGTACAGTGTTTCCTGCTGCGAACGGCCTACAGTAGCAGAACAGTCTGCCCTCACCCAGCCTAGAGGGGGCTATTGTTGTCTGGCTCAGCCACACTTTAGGGTGTTGATTTCCCAGCTGGCAATGCAATGGGTTGTTGGCTAAGCCCTTCGTGACAGATTCACACAAGAAAAACCTTACGCGTGAATAAGAGAGAAACACAAACAGTTTGGTAGAAAATATTGGAGCTGGCGATGGGACAAATGCCATTTTAAAGGCGTTACGTCTAGCGAGAGGAATTAATTATAGACCATTTTCATAGTTTTTTTTTTTATATTTCACACACCACACAATGAATTAAATAATCACTTCTGGTTTATTCCGAAAGACAAAATAACCCTCTGTTTCAGCTGTACTCAATTGCAGAAGTAAAGGCTAGTAGGGGTCAGAGCCTCGTCCTATTATGAGAGTGGGATTCTGCTTTGATAATTCTTGTCACCTTAACACAGGAAGAAGCCAATGTGTTGCCCTTCATAGAAGCGTTTTATGGTCACTGTGGCTTTGAATCAACTTGAAAGTCACAATTACATGTATTTACCAGAAGTTAAAGTCGTATTTGTTGTGATCTGATAAGGTTTTGTTGTGAACCTGCCTGTGGCAGCCAGCTGCAGAAGCTTGGCTATTTATCTGCGTGAAAATAAAATTTAGAAATTGCACATGAGGAGCAGCCACCTCTGATTTCAGGGACTTTCCCTTGGCAGAGGGCATGTGATGTGATGACCTGGGCAAGAGTTAGCAAAGAGTGGTGTGGATTTCTCTGGTATGTTGTCCCCTCTCAAGGCTGTCTCCACCGATGTTCAAACTCTGACCTGGGATCGTGAATTAATTTACAGGTAGAGACCAAACAGAACGGTGAGACTCTGGAGCAAATTTAATCAATGGAGAAAAGGGGTTAAAAGCCAACCATCTGGGATAGCCCACTGTTTTTCTTCAACTCTTAATGTGCAAGCAATGTTTTCAGTTTGCTTCTGAGCATAGTGAGCATAGAGACAGATATTTGGTAGGCAGAGAGTGAACACCTTACTATGCTATGGCTGATATACAGGTGTTTTTTCGATGTTTAATCATTAGATATGTATTTGTTTGTTTGCTGTACTACCTAAAACGCTGCCACAACAAGTGAACAAGAAAAGAGATGATCGCTTTCACCAGAAAATGTGGACACACTAATCTTCCTCACGCACAACACGGAGCGTGTCGAGGGCACGTTCAAGCCTTCGTGAGTTTGCAATCTGATTGCGATTCATAGGGTTTTCAGCCATCGAGCAAACGTAGACTTGTATAAACTGTTGTGGTAAACATGAGAACTTCCTCCCCATGTCTTTGTTGGAAATCGTGTGCAACAACGTGACCCTTTGGCTTCTTAAGGCCAATGCCAGTCGCTCGTCGTTTGCACACATGCTTTTATTCACTCTACCATTGACGATATGAATAAATAAATAGAGGTTCCGCATGAAATGAGTTGCTTTTCTGGCACATGCCACACTGACTGGAGTGCTTTGACCTACTAGCAGGCGTCCATAGAGAGTTTGTCTCCACTCCGATACCATAGCAGACATGCGGATGCGGAAAGTATGGACTGGACTTGATCCGTCTTAACGCTGCTAACGGAAGCATGACTGGGTCAACAGGTGGCTTCTGTGTTGTCACTTGGCCTGCCCTTGATCTGGTCCTAAGTGAACCAGATTGTATTTCACATCAAAGGGCACGATCACAACAGAAGGACTTCCATTCGCCTTCTCGTCCTGCCTCCAGTAGCAAAGTGGTTAAAGGTCTGTTCGGTTTGTTGTGCTGATCATTAAACACCTTTTTATATGGCACAAAGATGAGCGGAGTAAATACAAAAACGCTGATTTTGTTTATTGAGGGGAAAAAACTAACCAAACCTGGACATGTGTGAAAAAGTTATTATCTACGAATGGAGAAAAGCTGGAACAGTAGTGAACCTTCCCAGGAGTGGAGGCCTTTTTCTCAGTGCTGTATCTGTACCTGTCCTCAGTAACACGTAGAAAGACGTTATTTACAGTGACACTTTTTTTGTGTGCTTTGTTGCCACTGTCTGATGTAGAGATACGGCATCACATGGGGGATGGTTTCCTCTTAAAAACTGACAGCAGTCTTTAATTGAATTGCTGTTGTTTGAAGTACATCACCTCCTCTTACCTTCCTCACTGGAATCATATATAGGAGCACCAGGTATAAAAAACAAAGAGAACATCATAATGCTGTACAGCAGGAATCTAGCAGACAGTCAAAACCTACTGTCTGCTGACGGCTTTATTCTCACGCTAAAAGCAGACTTTAGGTTAAAAGTGCTCCTTCCAAAACAAACAGAATAATTACAGATTTATATCCTGACCTTACTTAACCGTAGTATTTGCTTCCATACACAGTCTTATTTCATTTGTTATTTTAAACACTTTGTGATGAGGTCATGGAACACTGGGTGCCATATCCTAACAAAGATGCTTCTCAGAAGTCCAGTGGGAAAGTCTTAACCCTCCACTTTCCTTCCCCGAGGCCCTGTCACAGATGAGGAACGCTTAATGCCAGTTGGGGTCGTCCAGTCAGTCAGAACGCCTCGTCCCGCTATGATGTGGCCGCCGCGTGTTTGTCGCTGTCGATTGTTCGCTGGTAGTCCGCTCTCCTCGGCTCCCTCTACAGACGCACAGTCTATGAACCTCACCTCCAGAGGAGCGTGTCGGCCGCGCAGCCAGCTAATTAAATGAGTGCTCAGCCGCTCCGGGCCTATTCATTCTGTCCTCCTCGTGCTTTTCCTCCTCCGGCCAGCCGCATACATCACGCGTCTCGTGTTCGGGGCTGTTATTGAAACATTCCAGTGACGCTTAGGCACAAGGAGCGTCTCCTTTTCTGGAAATTTTTAGTTCAGACTTTGAGGGCCTCCACACGCTTTGCCCTGGCTGTGCCCCCCCCGCCCCCCCTCCTTTTTATCTGCGGCCTAAGTAGAGGATTACTGTGGTCCATTAAAGTGGTCTAGATGGGTAAAGTATGTCCTTTCAAAATCAAAGAGCTTTCTTCACCTGTGCCAAATCGAAGATAAGGGAGTGAAAGGCTTTTATTTGCTTGACTCATTATAGAGTCTTCTCTTGGCGAGGAGTAAGGGACTCATGTGGAGATAAAGTGGAGCCACTCATCCAAAACTTTCTTCAACGCACCACAAGTGGCCAAAAAACTCCACGAGGTGCCATTAAGAGTCTAAAAATAGAGGAGAAATACAGCAAAACCTTTTGAGGGCTGCAGGGACACGCACTCCACCTGTGGAGTGCTTACATACATACGTGGTGCTTATATCTGTTTTTTTCTCCCTCTGCAACTTTTCATTCATCATATTACTAAAAAGATAATTCAGTTCGGCTTGGATCAGGTTTAGCTGAAATGTTGCCGAGCTGGAAATGTTACTCGTATGACTCTTCTCGTCATGCCCCAGGGAGCTCACCTGTCAGTTTACCTTTTGTTTCAAAGCAAATAGGCATACAAGAAACGTGTATAGAGAGAGAGAGAGAGAGAGAGACGGCGTTCGAGCAATGTGCGTCGCAGCCGCTGAACTACGACTGCACCCTTTTTTGTTACCTTCGTTTCTTTGTCATTCCTGTGCATAAGAAAGAAGTGAAATAAGTCTGATTTTAGGTGGACACTGACGATCATCCGTTTTAACAGCTTGTGCAAACTGAGTAAATATACAGACACTTTGTGTATCTGGTTTCTTCCCCTTCAACTATCTCCCTCTCTCTCTCTGACATTCTGCACTAGCCGGTGGCATTTGTAGGCGGCTAATGATATTTGTGTCTTATAAATGGTTGCTGATGAGCTGAAATGGTAGACTCTCCAGTAGCTTTATTTACTTGCCTTTAATACTGACCCGTCAGCTTGACTTATGACACTGCCATATGGGCAGTGGTTACAGGGAACAAGTCTGGTACACGCTGACACTTCCATACAATTTAGAGCATCTGATCAACGCTGTGCAATTAAGGGTTTCTGTTAGTTATGTTCACAGTTCTCCTGCTTTTCAGTAACTACGGGTTTAAACACGAGGTGTAGCATCGGTGCACCTTGCTGGAGACGGCGGTCGGAGATCCGAAGGACATTCAGGCAGAACTTGTTGTGCTGTTGCTGCAGCAGGTTCGCGCAGCAAATGGTAAGGGTGGAAGAAACGGGCCTCAGTCAAGTGTCGGCGCCCGCATCGCTCATATGTCCAATGACACAAGCCCCGTGCGGTTGTTTGGTGGCTGACTGTGAACTCTCACATGTCTGACCGACAATCTGTCCCATGTTAACAGAATCAGTCGCTTCAGAACCAGTGAGCATGTTTTCCATTGTCCTGCCATCCTCCAGTCACCCGGTGCTTTTAAAGGGCGAAGGCCAAACCTAATGTGTTTATTAAGTCTATTTAATTCATTTCTGCCTTCCTGCTCTCCTTTTGATATTTAATTGAAAGCGTCTCTGAGGATGTTTCCAGATAGTTTGAGTGAACTTCACTGGAATTTATCTGTGAAGGTCATGGTCATCTAAAGAATAGAAAACCTGCACACAGCTTGCCATGAAGTTCGTGTTGAAGGTCACTAGACTTAAGAAGCAATGTTTTTTAATGGGACGTGGGACAACAAAGAGGAGCGTTTAATGTGACTTTTATGTGCTTTTCATACGATTATGTAAATATTAAATAGATTCTTCAAGACAAACGGTGGCTTGATAAAACCTTATTGTGTCGAGAGGCTCAGAGGATGAAATTGGAGAGGTGAAACACCTGCACGCGTTGTCTCCAAGCACAGCATGTCGTGTTCCCTCGTGTGCTTTGTCATTACTTAATCACGGTCCCGTCCTCGTTGTACCTGCCGCTACGCGCGCTGCCGTGCAGCCACTCGTCAGAGAGGGTGTGCTGTACGCGGAGCAAGGCAAGGTGCAGTTTCGCTTGTTTGGTTTCTGTGATGTTCCCTGTCGGAGGCATCTTGAGCAGCTTGTGGTTAGGGGGAGGCCTCTTCACCCCTCTTGGCTCCCCAGAGTCGCATGTCAGACCCATCATATCCTGCTGTCTTAATTCCATGTCACCTCCTGCCCCCCCTCCCAAAGCCAAGATACTGTTTCACTGAATTCAGCTCCTTATCCAAGATTAAGTTAGACGTGAGATGGGGGAGGGAGGACAAACCTAAGTGTCCTCCCTGAATTAATTCAGGGAATGAGCCTTGTAATAAATAGCTGCTGCCTTGTTAAGAGGTCCATATTGTCCATATTGAATGAATAGGTTTGATATTTTCAGGTATAGATGCTGTTATTCTATTGAGCCTTATGAATTCTCAGAGCATCCACTGGTGCCACTCGTTAAAGGCAAATAAGAGGATAAAAAAAAGTTGAATTGCTAATTTTATCTCCGCTGTCTTATTTGTCATATTAGGACATCAAACCTGTGCAGGAAAAAAAGAGAGAGAGGGAGAGAAAACGTGACACTTCAGAGAGATTCGGATGTGATTAACAGACCGCACACCCATCATGCAGCGGGGGGCTGGTGAGCAAAATAAACTTCATGAATGTCACAAGGGATCAGATTGAAGGAAGTCCCCAAAATTCAGTGTGAACACATCAGATACCAGACGCTCATGCCTGCCTCCTGCTCCTGACACCTACTTAACGGCGCTTTGTATACCTGGTGCATTTATCCTAACGACGTGCACATACTGCCTGAGAAACGCTGTGAAGTGCCGGGATTCACTTTAAAGCAGCAGCTGACAGCTAAATGCTTTTGTTATCGGATTCTTTTAAAGCAAACCCGCCGCCCTCCGCGACAGCTTGCCCGCAAAATGAATTACTATAAAACTACCTTCCCGCTCGTGTTTGCCTGCCGCCAGCGTGCGCTTAACATCTGCGCGCGCCCGCTTCAGCGAGGGAGACCTCTGCCATTGTTGAGCTCTTACATCCTGACAACCTGGGAGCCTGATGGGTTTAAAAATAACCCAGTGGTTTCCAAGTTTGTCATTGTTCGGGACAGCTTCGCCGGGCTGTTTTTGATTTTGTGCGCGTTCCCCTGGAACGCTCGGGGTCACCGGCGGCCGCTTCCTGTCACGTGGTTCCTCATTGTAGTGCTCGCAACATTTCCCTGAACGTGTTCAACATACCTAAAAATAGGTCACCTGGGAAGAACGGGCTTGTGCTGTCATGTGTCTGAGTGGCACAGCAGGTGGGCTGCCCTAAACTCTGTCAAGAGAATGATTTTTGTTTTGTTTGTTTGTTTTATCTCTGAATTATCTTTTCCTGCACGAGCTTCAAAAGACGAGACAGTTCGTGGAGGGATCTGCACACGTTTAGAACAGAATTAGGCCACTAGTATGGAAACAAATGACAATCGCAAAAAGATCAGCAGCACAAAAAGGTTGTTTTTTTTAAACGTCTCTGCTAAACAAAGATTTAAAGTTAAACTGGGACTCGCGACAGGATGTGAAGCTGCATGTGTGTGTGTGTGTAAAACACAAGTGAAGTATTTGAGTTTGGTGCCTGTTTAAGTAACCAGACAGCCAAATAGATATGCATGTTATGCAAACAGCGGGCTATGTAAACGGCCTTGGCGAGCTAAGCAAATGCATTATGTAACAAGCATCAGGTGCTTTCTGACGGCGCACAGATGGACACCGCTGAAATGAGGCGTATCTGAACGAGCTTTGTTATGTTGGTGACACATCTGTTCAGAGGTGGTGGGGGGCTGGATGGGGACTTAAGTATTAAATGGTGGTTCAATTAATAAACATGCCAGTGCTGGTGTGTTAGGTGTCATTCATGTCTATTCAAGTACCGTACACTAACGGCTAGATTGTTGGGTTTGTAGTGTCATGGCAAACTGAATAATGTGTTTTATTATGTTGGAGTGAACCTGAGGTAAAGCCACGCATTATCTTGTGTCTTTATTTAAACAGGAAGAGACAAGTGACGACCTGTTGTCTAGAACTGGTGTATTTCTAACAGCTCAGCTCAGTACAGACTACTTAAATGTTTTGTTGAGTGGTAACACCACATCGTGTCCTGTGGAAGATTTTAAAATCACTGTGGTTTCCAGCCAACCTGTTGTATCTGTTTACACAAGTTGTCATCCAGCCTCTGGTACAGTATCGTTGACTGTTGCCATTCAATAGCCGTGGAGCCCAGTGCTGGTTTCTGCGTTTGACACGAACATCCTCCCCAGTGTCCTTGTATCCAAACTTAGCCGGGGCCCAGTCAAACAGCTCCTTTTGATTATTATGTGGAATTCTCAGAAGCAACTCTATAACTAGTTCGTCTGATCCTGTTTCATTATCCAGAGCCGACATCATGGTTGCCTGTGCTCTCCTAATCTTATGCCATGCACGTTCATGAATAGGAATGTTTCATCGACTCAGCTGTGACTCTGGGGCAACTTAGTAGTGAATGTTGTTCATTTAATTTGAAATAAAAAAAACGTGCACAGCACACAATATATGCGCGTCTTGTAAATCAGTGAACCCAACTTTTGCTCCGCTAACTTAGCTGAGTGCTAGCTGTAGTTTCATATTTAAAGTATAGACAGGGAAGTGGTATCAGTCTTCTCATATTACCCCCTGTCAGGGGGGCAGCTGTGCTTTAGTTGGTAGCTCCATGATTGGAGTCTGTCCTATATTGCATATAATGATTTCTGGCACATTTGCTCCATTATTATTATTATTATTATTATTATTATTATTATTATTATTATTATTATTATTATTATTCTTCTTCTTCTTCTTCTTCTTCTTCTTCTTCTTCTTCTTCTTCTTCTTCTTCTTCTTCTTCTTCTTCTTCTTCTT
>JAUMHF010000010.1:6330151-6420670 GCA_032359275.1 Microctenopoma steveboyesi | reverse complement strand
TTCTTCTTCTTCTTCTTCTTCTTCTTCTTCTTCTTCTTCTTCTTCTTCTTCTTCTTCTTCTTCTTCTTCTTCTTCTTATTCTTCTTCTTCTTCTTCTTCTTCTTCATCTTCTTCTTCTTCTTCTTCTTCTTCTTCTTCTTCTTCTTCTTTTGGGGTTAGAAAATGTATAAAAGATCAAAAATGAAATGTTTGTGTGTGTGCAGTTGCATTTTGCACACACAAACCTTCCACTGGCCTGAAATAGAAATTCACAAAAAAAAAATAAAATTATGTTATAATATGAATTTACAGTTGAGTTTGTTTAATCATTATTTCTTAGGACCTGGACAAAGGCCTAGACGTGGCACGATCACTTCAGAGCAGTAACTTCTAGTGATTTTTCCTTTATAATGTTTGGATCATAACTGGAAATTTATTCCAACGTTTTTAGATTTTGTATATCTGCATTTGTGGGTCATTGGGCATGTATGATTGTTGGTTTTGATTTTACTGTGTTTTATGGCTCCACTGAGAGAGTTTGGCAGCTGGCCAGCTCAAACCGTGTATTGCTGGAAGTAATGGGCTAATTTCCTCAGTGAGATAAGAGAGGGGTCTGATTAAGAACAATGGGAGCATGGCTGGTTGACCCTACAGGAATGACAACAGCACCCAACAGTGTGCCGCAGAACCTCTGAGCGAACTTAAGGAGGGTGTTGCTGTTAAAATGACGTCTGAAAAACCCTATATATTAGTGTATACTCTTTCATTCATGGAAAATATTTCTAATAAGTTACCATTTTCTGGCTTACAAATAAAAACGTGTATAAGGGTCCAAGCACAGAGCCTTGGGGCACTCCATTCACAACAATACCTGGCTCCTCACAGTAAAACATAGGCAGGGGTAAATTAAGGTGCATTAAAAAAAAGCCACCTTGTTTTCTTTACACATGGAGCGTTGACATTTTGCCACATCCCTCTGTAGTGCTTCTCCCATATACATTAAACATGTTGTACTTTTTCTCCACACCCAATGAAACTTTGTGTGAATACAGCAGCACAGCTTGAGCCTGACCCAACAGATAATTAGCAAACCAGCCTTCTGCTTGATGTAAGAACCTCTTATCTAAAAAAAAGTCTGGTCTGCGGCGTCTTTTAACTATTAGTCTTTGAATGGTGCGGGCCAGCTGCTTTCCTTCCTATTATTTCCCTATGACTTTACCATCCTCTGTGAAGGACAATTAGGTTGATCTTACTACATAAAATAATGCAACGTGCTGTGTGCAAACTAATTTCCAACATGTCTTCGTTTTAAACACACAGGAATTTGGAATGTGTTTTTTAATAAATGAGAGAAGGAAGACTTGTGTGGCCTGTGAGGGATGCACGGGAGTCCTCCAAGCTAAACTAGGATGATATTATGCGAGGTTTATAGTACCGGCAGAATCGGATGTTTTGGTTCTGCTGCAGCCTTCACCAGGCCATACACCACTCTAACTGGTCAATTGTGCTAATAACTGTCAAATAATACCTACACAAATGATTATCGTGTGAACCTCCTTCAGCTGCTGTTTACCATTCATCTCGACTCTTCATCTCTGACCCGAGTTGTTTTGTCCCCTGTAGACCCCTGTCTCATAGTGATGCCACCGTGCCTGGGCGACGGAGACCGCTTCAGTCTGGAAGCACTGAGGCACATACACAAGCAGCTGGACGACGACAATGACGGGGGGATAGAGGTCAACGAGAGCGTTGAGGTACGTTTTGTACGTGAGCGTATGTCAGTTTGTTACTTTGGATCACAAGACAAAAAAAATCGAACGCAGTGACCTTAAGGTTAAAGTTTCTGATGATATAGTGCTGAGGTAACAAAAACAGTAGTAGTGTTATATATGAGTAAATGATAAAACCATTTAGCTCTCAGTGTTTTTTTAGAACCTGAATAGAGATAAGATGTGAAAAGAGCAAACCCTTTGTGATTGTAAAACTGAAAATAGTCTGAGTGATATTTCATAATCATTAGTTTGGAATGTGACCAAACCACCGTTTCATGTTGACACAAGAATACTCGTCCGTCACCTTCGAGTGGATCGCCGCACACGACTAAATATTTAGTTAGCGACGTAACAGGGAGCGACTTGTTGCTGCTTTGCGAGGTAGCTGTCCTGAAAGTGAAATAAGAAGAGAGCGAGGTTAGTGTCGGCATTCCCCACATAGTGTCGCGTCATCAAATACGGATTCACGCGTTTGCTTTACCGCCATGCCCCTCGTCTATTTATATCTATCAGAACAGACGGAGGTTGTTGGACGGTGTCTTGTCGTGATTCCTAAAGTTTTTAGTTGCCACTGTTTTTGCAGTTGAACAGTATCAGTATGGTATGTCTTTTGGAATATGGGTGGGGGGGGATCTGGAGCGAGCAAGGGACAATTTCTGTGCGCGACTAGAGGGCACGGACTGACATCTGAGAGCGCTCTGACCTGCTGTGGCCCTGCACATCTCTTGGTAATCAACGACTTACGTTCGCAAGAAACCACTCGGGGCCGTGGTCACGTGTGTGTGTGTTGGCAGGAGTCATGTTTAACTGTCTGAGAAGGGCTGGTGTCAGAAACGGTTATACCCCGCAGCCCTGCGGTGGCGCCTCAGTGAAGAGCTGGAGCCCCTCATGGCTGCCGCGTTATAACTGGCCCCCAGCCCGCGAGAAGCGCGTCAATATGTCGCTGATGCCTTTTTATGAACTGTACAGGAGTGTTTCACATTGACCCTCTCTCTGATTTCACCCTTTGTCTTTATAAGGGCAGTGAGCCGGGTCTGTTGCTTTCCAGCGCTGGGCTCGGGTTGTTTTTGGCCGTCGCTTATTACGGAGGATTTCCAGGTTTCTTCTCTGGACTCCTGTGGCAAGTCGAGTCTATCATAACGCGATAGACGCTGCTCTCATCGAATTAGCCATCTGCGTTTTATGTTGTTGCCGATTTTTAGGTCCGTCTGGGTTGTGATTGAAGCTGAGACTCTTCAGAAGCTTGTGTGTGGTATATTTATACAGTTCTGAATCAGTTTCAGGATCAGGAAACAAGTAACAATAACAATTTAAAAACGATCTAAACATTTGTGGACGTACATTTATTAAAGGAGTCATAATCATCATAAAGTCACTGAGGCTCCCGGAGACTTTCTTTGGCCCCTCCTTCATCTTTGTCTATAAACAAACCTCCATTTTGGGTCAGCATGTCCTCAATGTAAGGCCTTAAAGAGGCAGAAGCTTGAGCTAACCGTTTCAGGCAGGCCGTGCAAAGATGTAGTGCGTAAATTATAAGAAATTAGAGCCCCAGAATAAAAACACAAACCCAAAATGGTACCTTTAGGCATTCCTGCAGTCATTACTTCTTTTCAAGACCACTCAAACCTGAAGAAGAGGGAGAGGTCTGAAGTTTTCTACAAACTAAGACCCAACTGATGAGACCCAACTTGTCAAGATAGAGGACATGCTGGCAATTGTTAAGTGCTGGACAAGTGTGTGAAAGAGTTAGTCACTTAAAACACGTTTTAAACATAGTTTTCAAATGTTTTTAAAGGTGATGATAGTGTCAGCAGGTCGAATGGGGCAGGGCATGTCACTCCACCAGCCTGGGACCACAAAGGAGAATAGACTGGATCCTGTGAAGGAGGGATTTTTAGTCTCCTCTCATTTGCACATCTGAGAGGGCGTGTAGGAGTGTAGCTAACTAATAGCTAATAGGCCAGGAGAGAGTTGCAGTAGTCGAGGTTAGAGATGCCCATTGCCTGGACGAGGAGCTGTGCAGCCTGTTGGGAGAGAAAAGGGTCTTTACTGTAAAGGGATTTACAGAACCACAGAAAAACGAATTGACTGTTAACTGCTTCACCATTGGGTCCTGTAATGGGCACTGGAACTGTAACTGCAACACACACACACACTTAAAATGTACCCTTTCGCACGTGCACCTAAACATATCGACACTCGCTGCAGAGCCGCGAGCGCAGGCGAGGAAGTGGTGAAGCCAGCGCGTATCTCTGTTCCCTCTACGACTGCACTTACTGTACGTGACCGAGTGATCAGCCAGAGCGCTGCACAGGCGTCGGCGCTCAGGCTGTTAGGAAGAGTCGTCAGAGGGAGATACATTTTTGTCCAAGTCGGTTGACACGATGAGGGGAAAGGTTAGCTGTTGGCGTTTTATTAGTGTTATGTATCACCATGACGATTGCATGATGGTTGAGGATCAAACCACACAGCAAACTAAATGAGAAGCAAGTACCGTGTATAACTTCCAATGAGATGTAATCACTGAATCCTGCTCAACATAACCCTGTCGGAGCTTTTGAGTGACGCTCGGGGGACGGCAGGTGCACGTCCTCTCCTCCGGGTGCTGGGCTGCGTGCCGTCTGTCTGCCAAGGAGACGCTCGGCGGGAACATATCACATCACTTTGAAAATGCGAGAACCCAACACACATAACAACAGGGAGTGATGGCGCTGCCGGTGCTTGGTGCCGCTGTGTTTATTGGTTCCTGGCAGGCTGCGGCGAGCAACATCTAGACATTAATGGCGCGCCTGCATGTTAGTAATACGTTTATGCGCGTCTTTCGTGTGTGACCCGAGGATCTCTGGACGTTTTGGTTGACTTTGATTTCACTTATGGCCGGCGACTTTTTATGACCCGCCACTAACAATATGTTCAACATTCATGAACACTGTGGTCAGATTTTTTGTGCGTAATAGATTTTTAGCTGTTCAGTGAGCTTCAGGGCTTCACAAGAAAAAAAGGTTCAAACTGAGTCAACAGAGAGTAAAATACAATCTACACATTTGTCAAATGTTACCTACTAAATAAATGGTTCCTGTGGAAAGTAATTGAGTAAGTGTGGTGAGCTTTGACTTATATGCATCGTTTTTGGAAAGAGGCCTTTTCAAACGTCAGTTTGAAATTGGGTCTGCATCCCGGATGAAATGCCTCTCAGCTCTGTCATAGGGCGGCGCGATACGATGGTGCATGTGCTGTGTTTGTCAGCTGTCAGAGATTCTGTTTACCTTGGTAGAAGTCTCACAACAACTGGCCCTTTAGTATCTCTGGGTGTGTTGCGTGTCGTCGTGGACAGTGCAGCGACTACAGAAATGGGACTGCTTTCTGGCAGCACTGCATGTTTGTATAACCCTTTGTACCAGCGTGAACATGGTAATATCAGATTGTAATATCGCAGTATAGAAAAACGACTGTATTCTCACACATGTCAAACGACATTTCTACTTTCTACTTTGGTCTCTCCAGGCCTCAGTGGAACACTTCCCTCCCAAATTCATTTAGTCATTTTATTACCATTTAATGAAAGTAGTTATATTAATGTTGCAGTTTTACGAGTTTATGTTGAGCTTCGTTTAAAAAAAAAAAAAAGGAAACAAAAGGAAGACGAGACAAGCAACCGGTGGAATAACCGTCTTTCGTTTAGACAAGTAGATGAAGCGTCGCAGACTTTTAGAGACCGACTCCGCAGACTCCGCCAGCTACCCCAGGCTGGAATCCGCTGGGAACAAATGGGCCTTTGTTTGCCCGTGTCTGACCGTGTGTCGCACCCAGTGTGTGCCAGGCCTCTGTGTGCACGTATACACGTCTCGCCGATGCAAACGTGCCTCAGGAGCGACTCTTCTGCTGTCACACTTGTGTGGGAGCAATCGGGAGCGTCAGTCTCCCTTTCCCTCAGTCATAGTTAACATAGATATCCCACTATCTAAAACCGCAGAAGCCGCAAGGCAGCCGCACAAAGAACCGTCTTCATACAGTAGGCACAGCTCAGTCATTTGATTTGCCTCCATAAAGCGCCACAAAGCTGTCTTTGACCGTATGCAAAGCAGCTCTGCCAGTTCGTGTGACGTGAACCAGCACCTGCTGTAATTAGGTGCGTTTGGTGCATTTGAGACTAGATAGAGTTCAAAATGACACCGATAACACTCTAAACTAATCGTATGGTGTCGGATTAGGTTGACACACTTTCTACTATCCGTCCACTCATCAGGCATCATGAAGTGCACAGAGCATGAAGAGGGCTTTGCGAGACATTGGTTCGGGCTCTTACTGCGCACGTCGTAGTTCCTCCAGTGACTCAGCAGACTGCTGGTTCTTTTCAGTCAGCCTCTGGCTCCACGTCAGAGACACACTCATTTGCATTGTGGAAGAAAGAGGGCGAAGCAAAGAAAACACTATGCAAAGTATTCTGCTCACTGCTGATGTGGTGAAAAGGGCTTTTCAGACCCGAAGGGAGAAACGGAAGAACTGGGGGAAAAAAAAAAGCGTAGCGTGGTTACAGGGGCTACACAAACATAAATCTCCCTGTGTTGTGTTGTATGTTCGACCAGGATTCAGCTCTGGTGCTTTTAGGGCTGCTTCAGAGGAAGTTGGTGCAGCCAGGCGCCGATGATGGCGTCTGTCTTTTCTGTGTGAGCACGCTCGAGCTGTGGCCTCTGGCTGTGCTGTTTTATCTTCATCAAGTCACATGTGAAACCCATTCTTCTGTACCCGTGATTCACTACGGTGTGAGATGTCAGAAACACCTACAGCTGCTTCGTTCAGTTTCACATGGCGCAAAGAGCTGTAGCGGCTATGCTAACAGCAGGTGTGTACATTCTGCTCCAAACTAAATATATTTGTTGATATATGTTTTCTCTGTTGTGTTAAATGAGCGAATATGAAACCTAAACATTGTACTTGAGAGTCATTCTGACGAGCATGTAAATGACTCCTTCAGGACGGGACTTGAGTGCTGCCTCTGCAGCGGCGCACGGACTGAAGTGGCTCCTTAGCTCCCTGCATACTTGACTTACACAAACATCACGGCGCGGCACTGCTGCTGAACCGGAACATGGCATTCAGCATAAATATTACGTCTTATGCCAACAGTTCACCTCAGCGATTACACCTACGGTGTGTACTTAAAATGATTTTGGTTTTGCATGGGAAAGCAGCCACATGCTGCTACTGCTACTACTGCTACTGCTGCTGCTGCTGCTGTGCAAAGTAGTTGCGCCATAGCGTGATTTTCTTTGCTGTTGTAATATGGTAGGCTAATTAGAAATCAAAAGGCGGCAGGCATTGAGTTAGAGAGAGTGCTCCAGGATGAAGGCTTTGAGGAGCGCCAGCCACAGTCGCTGTGACTGCTGCTGCTGTTCCGGCAGCCGCCGGTGCTTTTGTTCGCCGTGCTTTTTCCCTGCAGGGGCTTTCAATTCCGAGTTACCAAAGGAGGACAGGCGGAAATGTAAAAGCAGACACATGCACACACAGGTGGAAGTGATGCCTCCACCGCGGGTCTCTTTTCTCTTTTCCCTAAAAGGCAAAAACAAGGAAGAAATAAAGGAGCATGAAAAGAAAGTGCGTGTGATCCAAAGCCAGACTTTCAGGCGAAGCCAACTCTCTGCAGCTCTCCCTGAAACCACACATGGACATGCACAGCCATAAAAAAAAACACACTTTCAACTAATGCAAATTAGTTTCATATAATGTGTGTGAAACAAAAGTGTCTCCCTCCTTTTTTTTCTCTAGTTCATAATAGAAGACATGAAGCAGCAGCAGACCAATAAACACAGCAACCTGCACCGCGAAGACCAGCACATCACCGTGGAGGAACTGTGGAAGACCTGGAAGATCTCCGAAGGTAAAGCAAAGGGTTGTGGGCGTCTCTGCCCCAAGGTCACATTTACGGTCCCGTGTAACGTGGTTTTGAGATGAGGTGGAGAAGGAGAGAGAGGTGGAGAGGGAAAAAAAGAGGATAACACAGGTGTTGTTTTGGAGAAGCAGCAAGTGAGAATTTGTTCCCGTAACGGTTCTCGTTGCTTCGTCCTCTGGGGGAATTCGTGTCTGCACCTTAAGTGACTTAAACTCAAGTGGACCTCTGCATGCGAATGAACAATGATTAACATCCTGGGTACATTTACCCAGAATGAAGTGTTCATTCTTTTTTTGTCTCCCATCTTTATTTCTAGTTATTATTTAATTTTTTTTTTCTAATTCTAATTGTGATTTGTTTTTTTTGTTGTAGTTATTAGTTTGCTCAGGGCCAAACACTTTGCTTATTTAGTTTTTTAATAACTGGAGTTTGTAGATTTATTGCAGCTGTCTGAATGTCAAAGGGGGGGCAAACGTCCCCCCTCTTCGTTTCACAACACGTCTGTAGTTTGTCTTCAAACATAACAACTCCATCAGTTCTCAGCCTCTGGAAAGATGAGTGGAGCCAAGTTTATAGCACACAGTGATGCTTATTTACTATTAAAAATAAACAGACACACACACTGCAAAAGAGAAATATAATAAATTATACTAGTGTAATTAATACAATTATATAAAATATGTTACCAGGGTTAACTGTTTGATCCAGATCTGATTAAATATAATAATGTAATTATATAATAATAATAATACAATAAAAATAATCGTAGCTTTTGTTTAAAGTGTTATCTGTGTTAATATTTAATCAAGCTTCACTACTGTCATTAAATGTGGCGGTGAAACATGCATCTACTCGTGTAAATACACTGAACTACATTTGCCTAAAAGCTGTTGTTTCTGTGAGGGTTAAGATTTTACACAAACACCGGGAGCTTTGTCAGTTGTCAGATTATTAGTTACCTCAAGCTACAACTAACGTAGTCTTACTCAGTAAAACTTTAAAGATGATGTGTGAACATCTGCACCTGCTCCAAGAACAGCGCTCCAGGTTGAACCCTTTATGGTCGTACTGTACTGTTCAGAGAAACGCCCCTTGACTCTAAGCGTGTATGAGTCACGGTGTCATTTTCCTGCACAGCACTTGGCTGATAACGTATTTTGATTCCTGTTATTTTTGAGGCTCTGCCTCTGTGAGATGCTCTGCTAAACACTTCTTTCTTTCATCAGTCCACAACTGGACGGTGGAGGACGCGGTGCAGTGGCTCAAAGAGTCCGTGGAGCTGCCGCAGTACGAGAAGCACTTCCGGGACTTCGGGGTCACGGGGAACACCTTACCTCGGTTAGTACAGCGCCGCAGCACGACCAGTGCCAAGTGGCCTTGATTGGCCTCTGATGAAGTTGTTCTCTGTCGTTGGTCACCTGCTAAGTGCGTCTCTGACCCTCAGCACTGTCATGGTGTTTGTTCCCATACCCAAAGGCACCTTCGGTTTCCATTACTCTGTTAAATAACGCCCACTGCTGGTCAGAAAAGGGAGCGCAGGCAGACAGTGCGCCTCCATTCTTTCCTTTAGTTTATCAGGAAAGGTTTTGAAGAGCTTGTAGACTTTCTTTTTAAGGTCACATCACATTTTGTTTTTTAAAACAACCTTAACGTCCAGGTATGAGCTTGTTTATACCTGGACGTTCATATTTTGACGGCAAAATAACCAACCTCTGAGTAAAGACGCAGGTGATGCGCGCCACGTGATGTGGGTAATCATAACTTTCCCTTTCTCTCCTCACACACCTCAGAATAGCGGCAAATGAACCGTCCTTTATGTCGATGCAGCTGAAGATACTAGACCAGCGGCACAAACAGAAACTCAACCTCAAGGCGCTGGACGCGGTGCTTTTTGGGCCTCCCCTGCGTAAGTACGCGGTGCGAATACCAACCCATTCCCGCTCCTAAGGGTCATGTAGCAACCGTTCTCTGCCGCTCTGCCCTCGCTCTCTGCAGGTCCGCAGCACAACTGGATGAAAGATTTCGTCCTGATGGTCTCCATAGTGATTGGCGTCGGGGGCTGCTGGTTCGCCTATGTGCAGAACAAGTCCAGCAAGGTGCACATCTCTCAGATGATGAAGGACCTGGAGAGCCTGCAGCATGCTGAGCAGAGCCTCCTGGACCTGCAGAGTCGGTGAGAAACCCAGAGGACAGGTTTTCTCTGCTCTCGTTGTGCATAATGTTGACTGATCGGTTAAATGTTGTTCGGCTCGTCTGTTTCCTGCCGCGAGCCAGACTGGAGAAGGCTCAGGAGGAGAACCGGACCGTGGCGGTGGAGAAACAGAACCTCGAACAGAAGATGCGGGATGAGATCAGCGGCGCCAAAAAGGAGGCGCACAGGCTGCGAGAGCTGCGGGAGGGCGCCGAGTGCGAGCTCAGCCGGCTCAAGTACGCCGAGGAGGAGCTGGTGCAGGTAAAGGAAGCTGTAGTCGTTTGTGTAGAGAGATCGGCCAAAACATTAGGAACGTTGCAGCTCATCCTTACACGACGCAGTCAGAGCGCAAATGGCAAACGTTTTCCTGGTTGCAGGTGCGGAAGGCTCTGAAGCGGGCGGAGAAGGAGATGCAGTCGGAGCGGTCGGTGCCTGAAGCTCTGCAGAAGTGGCTCCAGCTCACGCACGAGGTGGAGGTTCAGTACTACAACATCAAGAAGCAGAACGCCGAGTTTCAGCTGTGCGTCGCCAAAGACGAGGTACGAGGCGGTTAGAAATTAGTGTCGTCACAGATCCTGCAGCATTAGAATCTACCTTTCCCATCTCCAACCACGCCTTTGGATTCATTAAACCATGTGATTATCTGTGGCGTGTATCCACATGTTTGTATTTTTTTTTCAGGCAGAGAAAATAAAAAAGAAGAGAGGTTCTGTCTTTGGAACTCTTCACGTCGCCCACAGTTCATCGCTGGATGAGGTGGACCACAAGATACTAGAGGCAAAGTAAGAACCGGCACGATGAATGTGAACCCCAACGTAGCTAGAGGTACATTTATATTCATGCACGTGAATGTACAGCATATAAATCCAGAAACTCATCATCTGCTGTTGTGCGTAATGTTGCCCAGTCTTTTTTATTTTATTTTATTTTAAAAAATAAAATAACCTCAAAAAAACAAACATCAAACCAGGCAGCTCATGTGCCAACAGGTGATTTTTTTTTTTTAATCGCTGTCAGAAGCAGGATCGCCGTGATGTTTGCCAAGTGCAATGAACGTCTCATTCATCTGTGTCTCGCAGGAAGGCGCTGTCAGAGGTGACGGCGTGCCTGAGGGAGCGGCTGCACCGCTGGCAGCAGATCGAGAAGCTCTGCGGCTTCCCCGTCGTCAATAACTCCGGGCTGCCGAGCCTGACGGCCAGCCTCTACTCGGACCACAGCTGGGTGGTCATGCCGCGGGTGTCGGTGCCTCCCTACCCCATCGCGGGAGGAGTGGATGACCTGGACGAGGACACGCCTCCCATCATTCCGCAGTTCACCGGTACGCGGTGCAGCAGAGGGTTTGACGCTGTCGCAGTGAAAGACATTGCATTAACTCCCCCTCTCTCCTCCCCCAGCGACCACGTTGATCCGTCCCTCGCTGACGCGGAACAGCAGCGTGTGTCGCTCCCGCCGCAGCCTGCTGAGCTCCCCGCAGTCCTCGCTGATGTCCCCGGACCCCGACCTGCTGTCCATGGCCAGCTCTTCCCTCTCCTATCGCCCCGAGGCCGACGACGAACATATCATGTTCAGCTTGGATAGGAGGGGGTATGTAGCTGTGGCCGGAACGCAGCGGAATGGTTTTACAGTTTGGACTCGCAGGTGTTTTATCCAGATGTTCTCACTAATGCTTTAGGGTTAGGGTTAAACGAGGTCCTCGGAGGACGCGTGGCTCGCCGCTCCAGGAAGCTGCACACGATAGAAGTTATTTTATAAAGCACTGTGGTTTATGTAGTGGACATTATGGCTGGAGAAACGAGCTTCACTTCCCAAACTTCAAATTGACAGAATAGTTTTACTTTGAGTCTTTATTCCTCGTGTGTTGGTGAGTTTGTGACCCTGCTGCATCTGCTCTCGCCTCCCAGGGAGCCGTCTCAGGAGGGCAGCCCTGACGCCGACTCTCTCAGCTCCTCGGTGGGCCGCAAGCATCTCCACAACCCCTGCGCGCCGAGCTCGGAGACCCCGTACCGCAAGATCTCCCGGGAGGAGCTGCTGCTGTTCACCCAGGAGCTCGCCGAGGCCACCTCCACCACCTCCATCGCCCACACCAGCAGCAGCAGCAGCAGCAGTCTCAGGGACTCCACGCCTCCTCCTATGCCTCCCACCCCGGCCACCACCCCCTCTGGACCGCCCTCCACCTCCCCTTCCCCGGCCTTGGAGCACCACCCATTTGCACAAAGTGGCTCACCGGACCTCACCCGCAGAATACCCGAGTCTCAGAGCGCGACGTTCTCCCAGGCGAACGTCACCTCTCCGAAAGGAAAGGGTATGTACAACGGCGTCTTGGAGAAGTCCTACAGCTTTACCCAGCTGCCCGCGAGCATGCTGCCCAACGTGGGGCGTCAGCCGTCTATTACCTCCCTGGACTCGGAGGGCCGCAGTGGGGGGAGGGACTACAAGCTCCAGAGCACCTCCTCCCAGGACTCCAGCGACAATGGGGAGAAAATCAAGCGCTCCTCCTCTAAAATTAAAAACATATTTAAGAAGAGAAAATAAAACTGGCAAAAGGAGTTGGTGATATATAAAATAAAGAGTTGTTTTTAGGCCTAATACTAAAAAAAATGGACATCACAGGACGAAGAAACGTTTAATTATGCTCTTCTTTTTGTCATTAAAGATGGAATGTAGCTCAGTCTGGGTGAGCTAAGTGCTCCGGACTGATAGCCTTATTTTTGAATAATGCCTTTTTATTTAGCTCACTCGACGCGTCGCAGGAAAAGCGAGAACAGTCAAAGACAGGTCAGAGGTCATGACCGACGCCATGCAGCTAGCCGGCCGCAACACATCACCTAAGGTTGCTTTGAGTTCGAGCGGAAAACCACTCTGTGTGCGAGTCTGAAAGGGGCAGTTCATGCATTTATTTTCAAGCACATAACGCCTAGTGTTTCACTGTGGAGGTCTAGTACAGCATAACGTGTGCAGTATTTAAGGAACATTTAGTAGTGACAGCAGCACTTGAATAACACCCAGAGACAAAATGGTCATAAAAACCTCTCAACTAACGTTCGTGATTAATTTCCTTTAAGAAAAAGAAGAAAAAAAATCCTGCTAAAAGTTTGTTGCACTACTGCTTTCCTGGTGTTCTGGGAAAGAGCCGCTGGTGAGAGAAGACATGAGCAGCAGCAGTGAAGACGCAGCAGTGACCTAAATATGGGATGTGTCTTCAGTGGCACTGGTCATGTTTTCCCATCATGATGTTCTTATAGATGTTTTTAATAGATTTATATTGGTGGGGGTTCCGATGAACTGATGGTGAGGAAGATTTATTGAATATGCAGATTTTACCCCACACCAGTCGTTTTCCCTGCAACCTCGTTGTCCCGCATTACTTGATCAACTGCGTTCTGTAGCCATACCGACATACTATTTCCAGTTCTTGTCTTAACTCCTCCTGCCGCCTTCGAAGGCTTGGTGTCGCGACCAGGTTGCGGTCACGTACCCGTGTCTGTCTGCGGAGTGCCATGTCCATGCCGTGTTTAAGATTACTTGATTGTCAGGGAATCCCGGGCAGGAGCAGGAATGTAACGGTGACTGCGCCGTCTGCACTGTGCTGTGGTGATGGGGCCTTTCCAGGCAAAAACACTAAGGATGAACTATTTGATCCGGAACTGATGGATGCACCAAGCTCCCCGCCCCCCAACCACACACTAAGCTCGAAGGCGACCCATGCAATACAGTTGTGTTCCTCACCTCTGGGCCCGCGCCGAGCGCACTGATGTCAAGAGCTCCTGCTTCACACTGTGATTTCTGCCTTTTCCCCCCCTTCATCCTGGCTGTCACTGCTGCAATGTCACATAACGGCCGCGTCAGCGGAGACGTGATGGGGGGGGGGGGGACGCCTTGTACGTGAGGCGCGTCCAGGGCGACAGGACAACGAGATGACGGAAGGATCCAGTGGCATCTGTTTTTAAAGAAAAAAAATCTATATATTTGGAAAGTTGTGAATAATACAGCACATAATGAAGGAAATATAACGGAAAGGCGCGCATTAATTTAATGTTTACAAGACATTAGGGTTTTTTGAGAACATTTTGTGTGTGAATATTTGTATACTGTAGAAGAATTAATAAAAAATGGAAGCATTGGACGCGTCTCGTGAGTCATGTTTGCTGCTGTGATCGACGCCTGTGTTGGTGACATGATTCCCATTTCAAATATCTCAGAAGTTACTATATCAGTTCTTTATTTAATATATGTGTAGTAAAACGGTTAACGTGCCAATTTTAACTGTGCACTAATCAGGCCTTGTTTGTTATGTGTTACTTTTCAGCATCCGGCTTGGTAGAAAATATCCTGAATAGGTGTTGTCTATGGCAAGCCCCCCTGTAGTACACAGTACACAGGATGTACGACCAAGATATGTGCAACGTCTCTCCCGCTAGTCAAAAGCGTCATTTCAGATATCTGCAACGTCATTTCCACTAGTCAAAAGTTGCATTGAAGATATCTACTACGTCGTTTTGACTATCCGTAATGTGAATTCTAGATATCGAATTACGGATTTTGACCAGTCATGATTCAAGTGGAAGGTATTTCCAATGAAACCCATTTAGAAGATATCTTATTTATCTTTTTGCATGTCTCAGAGTGCGATGTGACCAGTCAGAATTCAGTTGTAGATATTGGAAATTAGACTTTCCACTACTCACATTGTTACTCAAGATATCTAGAATTCTCATTATGGATAGTCAGAATGATGTAGTAGATATCTCAAAAAATTTGCAAAAAGGAACATTCACTGCTTTTTAGGATTAGGCCACACTAAAGATTAAAAGTCGGCCTATGCTGCTGTGAGGCACAGAAGAGAAGTGTGCATGATCGCTTTATCAACACGACGTCGACGTGATGAAGCTCACCTCACCGGGAGAGGAGCCGGCACGTCTGCTGGTGATGAATGTGCTGTTTGGGCGCCACTGTACACAGCAGCAAAACCTCCCCTCTTACAGCAGCCCAACACCCTGGGTGCAGTCCCAGCCGGCGCCACGTGGTGTCAGCAGAGCACCACGGGAAAGCCAACCACGTCAGCCACTCCCTGATGGTGAAAAATGCATGTTGGGGAACACGACGCAGATCAGCAACTCACAGACTCATTGAAATCAGATTATTTCCAACATCTCGCCTGATATTTTGGTGATAATTTGAGCCGAAATAATGTTTATGTGGATGTAGGGTCACGAGGAACGACAGCGAATTCAACTTGTAAAAACATAATGAAAAATAAATTCAATTATATAAAAGTGAGTTGTCGTTCAAAGGTAAACTGCAAACAAACGTGTACTAAGACAAAAGTTAGGTAAGAAACCAGGAATTAAAATCATCCACATGCACCTTCTGTCCGCTGATGTCACATGTGTTTGGGTTTCTACATAAACTGGACCATGCACTGTTTTCTATGTGTTGCGTACAGCTCGCTGTGAGTGAATTACCCATTTCCTACATATTGCTCAGTCAGCCACAAACACGTTGACTGGGCTCTGATTCGAGAGCAGCGCAGCTGCATTCAGATGCCACTTTGTCCCATATTTCTTTGCCGCTTTCCTCATTTCTGGTCCCTTCTCGTAGGAGCGGGGCAGGTTGGGGACCCGAACGGCAGCGCGGTGTTGTAATTGGCCCCACAACGTCGCTAACGCTCCGACAGAGGAGCCACGTAGGAGGAGAGAGTGATGCAACGCCCTGGCAGAAGGTGGCAGCTTCTGCCCTTAATGAATGCTGCTAGAACAGGTAATGAATAGGAGGAAGGCCTAATGGTACAGGCAGTAAGTGTATGAAAGCGAGGCTTTTACCCAGCCTGCCACTGTGCTTCATCTCTTCCTCCTCAGACTATCATTCCTCTCTGCCTAGATCAGCCTCTCGCCTTCCTTTATCCTCTCTCTCTCGCTGGGATCCCATTGCACTGCAGTGGAATGGGTTTATTAGTGTGGTTAATGCACTGTGACCTACTGGGGCTCGCCGTCTACCTTATTCATATTGGCAAAAGAAAAGGATGAATGTTTAGAAGATGGAGGCGCAGTGGGATCGAGGTATAAGGGAGCAGTGATAAAGACCACTTCAGAGACAAAATTATAAGTGAAGACTGAGGGGAATGGAAAAAGGATAACGGAGGAACTAGAGACTCGCTTTGCCAAATTTAGAAAGAGGGAATGAGAAGTTGAAGATGTGCCCATTCACAGCCGTTGTCCTGAACAATGCGAGTTGGTCCGTGTTGACATTTGCCATGTTTACTCACGCTGGGAAAGACAAAGTCATCTTTGGCACCGGCCGTGCAGGGTGCAAATGATTGTTTCCACCCTAGGACTCTGCCAGGGAGACCTGCAGCCAGTTCGAGGGATGATGAAGCTATTTCGTTCAGGACTGTCGCGTTCACATGTCTGTAAGAGCTGAGCCGACGCAAAGTCGAGAGAGAGAGTTCATCACCAGGGCTCGACCGGTTGACCCATCCTGCTGTTAAAAGGTCAGCTGACAGTTGAGCCAGACTTATTTTATTATTGAAACAAATACTATAAAAACTACATAGTGGCGTGAAGTGATCCCCCCAACCCTCCATCTGAGTCCTGAACTTTACAAGACACTGGTGACAGTTAGTGAACACATTTAGTGAACCATTGTCTCTCCTCTCTCTCTCTTCTGCCTGTTCTGGTGCCACCTGCTGGTCAGGGCGTGTAACGATCCACACATCTGCGTACCTACTCCTTTTGAGCTTAAAGTCTTTGTTTTCCATTATCTGAACTATCTTACAGAGCTTAGCCAGAACGTCACGGACATCGGATCACTCTTCCCAAAACAGAGCCAACTCCGGAGAACCAACTAGTTGTCTGGCTCCTTCGACGCAGTGCTACCTGATCTTTGAGCTCCAGCCTTCTTTTTGTTTTCCACCAAGTGCTACGGAGCAACTTGCTCTCTGTTCACGCTCGGTTATGAACATCTGCGTGTGGGAGTGGGAGCACAGCACAGATACTTGCACTACTGGTATGAGATTTTCACACGGGCTGTGGAGGGTTTTTGACCCTCACTCAAGGAAGTCGGTCTCTGAATCTCTGATTATTCCATTGATTTTCCGACCACTGCAGCCAACAACCTGTGGAACGAACTTGCTCTATTTGCCTTTTTTTTTTATCGGGGTCTTGTCTTGTCCATTGAAGAGGAAGAATTGCACTCTCTTGCACACTGCAAGCTCCGTCCACCCAACCACCTCAACCTCACGCAGGCATTGCTTGCCTTCATTCACTGACCTAAGCCTGCCATCCTCCATCCTCCTTAAACCAAGTAAGATTTAAGGAGAAAAAAAAGAGTCAAGGTTTCTTATGCACGCAGTTACCGTCTGGCTCGGAGAAGAGTAAACATAACGCTGCCAAAAACAGACCAAGGACACCGGAGACGCACTAACAAGCACCTAGGTACAGGGTGGGTCAGTATGTCTGGTTGTCCACTTCTGATATGTCACTCCAACGTGAGAATAGGACATTGGCCCCTTTTTTTTTGGGGTCCCTTTCCATTTCCAAAGTTGTTGACCTGCTTCAGCAGTTTGCTCACACCCAGCCAACCTTCCACGTCTCCAGTGAAACATGTTGTCCAGAGTAAACCATGGTTTGGACTGTGACTAATGGCCAACGTATAGAGGTTCACACACCATTACTATTTGAGCTCTAGAGATTAGGTCTGACCTTAAAGTTATAGGTGCACGTATGACATGTTGTGTGGCATTGAAAAAACAGAAATAGACCAAGACAAAAAAAAGCCTAGCAGCTTTTCACACAGTGTCACGAGACGCTTCAACATCTGGCAAATGTTCTGCTCAATATCAACGCAATCTCACCGAATTAATACGTAACTGATACAGCACACATTATCATTCAAAGTTCGCTTCCTACCAAAGTTAAGTTTTACCAGAAATGCAAGAAAACATCACTGCGCTTCAGTGCTGCACGCCTCTCTCTTAATGAGCAATGATTAGTTTAATTTGTCTGCCTTAAAGCAGCCGAAACAGATCAAAGGTCTCATTAACATCCCCGAACAAAACAGAAAAATGTTCGTCAGGACTGGGACCCGCTAAGTGTCCTCTGCTCTGGTTGATCGGGTGATCACCGCCATCGCAGGGTGGTGGTCCTCCACGTGAGCTGACACAAACAAGCAACGTCGCTCCATCACGCTCTGACGTGGTGCGAGTTTCTGAAGCATGAAAGGTTGCAGTAGTTTCTTTTCCACAGCGCATCGCACTGTTGTGAGCGTGTCTATATTTTACGTGAAATAAAATTCTAACCCAGTGCACTGCCTGTCAAGGTATAGGAGACTGCAGGATACACTAGTTAGACGCTGGGAAGTCCCACATTAATTAACTGAGAGAGGTGAATACTCCAGTGTGTCTGCAGTGAGATAAAGTGTAATGAAAACTTTTACACATATTTTTGATGTTTTAACTTCATTTGAATTACTTGGCTACGCATCTTATTTTATTACTAGAAATGATATTATGTAAAAGTTAATTGTGAAACTCTTAATCAGGTTTGGAATCCACTTGCAGCTGTCTGGTCACGTTCACACAGGCTTTGCGTTTTAATATACTCTTCAATTTTGTCATTGTGATTTATGATACTTCCCATATCTGAGTATTGTCCATGACTTCTTGAGCATCCGCTCGCAAAATACATTTTCTATGCTGACCTCACGCACCTACAAGCATCCAGTCAGACGAACGACAAACTGTAGGGTTTTTACTGATGAATCACAAAAAGCTGAGTCCTAACTTTAGTGTTTTCCCTGTCCCCTATAATTATGTTTTATAGTTATGGTCAGGCTCTATGACTGACACCAAAGATACAGAGAAAGCAAAGGACTATTATGTTTTTGTTTTTGCCAACATTGTCACAGAAGACAAAATCACATTTCTTTGAAGTTTAATTAAGTTTAATTACTAATTAATTGTTATATTGTTTGTTAAGTTACACATTAAACATAAATGATTCAATAAGCAAAAGAAATATCATCATTATCCACACTAGTGGCAGGCCAGATTCTTTACATGTATTATATTATTCACCCCGAATCCAGAAAATTGCAATCTCGAGGTGCATATATATTTTTTAAAGACACCACAATTTAATTTTTAAATCGAAGCTTTTCAGTAACACTGAAGCTCGGGAATGATTTTCTGCTGCTCCGCATCCACACATTTTAAATTACAATCATGCTGCAAAATGCTCGATCTGAGTGGTAAATACTACGTGTGTGTCTAATCTGTGTGTCTTGAACACTGAATATATGAAATATGAAAGCTGAAGGCTGAATATACTGTATATATTTTTCTGGTATTGTAATATGACATATACAGATACTGTATTTTTGTATGTTGCACTAACTGGTGTGCGCAGGAGTTGTATCCCCTCACCCTGTAGACGCACCAGCGCCGGCTTTAAAATCTGATAGCAGTGTAACTCTGTGACATTGCTGCAGTGACCTGGATTACATTATGAGCCCAGCTGACAGTGGAAGTCGCTGCTGTGCTACGTGAAGTGAGTCTGGGGGTTTAGTTTAATTTCCTGTAGTTGATGAAACACAGTGAAACAAGACACGAGATAAAATGAGAACAAAAGAAAGTACAAGAAAATAAAAAGAAAAAAATGAGCAGATGAGAAAAAAAAAAACCCAAATGTGCTTAATAAAAACTCACCCCTAATCATTTTAAATCCCTGCAGGGCTCAGCTCGGGTTTATTGAGCACTTATCGTGAGACAAGACCTCTCTGGCAATTACAGAATTCTCCAATCTAAAAGTAAAACAAACTCTCCAGTTCTTTTTTTTTTTTTGCAAATCACATCTGACCTTGGTGTGCGCCTCTCAAAAAGTATTTGAATTTCTTTGACAGCAGGAGATCAGAGCGGGAGAGAGGATGGATGGAAAAATAGAATCTGAGAGGAGAGCGGCGTGTGAGAGAAACACACAGGATGAAAGAGTCCCAACAAAACAAGTGAATCAGCAGGGTGCCAAGGTCACCCGAATGACTTACGGAGAGACAGCGCTGGGGAAGATTGTGTGAAAAACAGAGAGGAAGAAAAGGCGCTCTGCGTGATTTTGAATAATTGGAGTTTTTCCTCGAAATTACACATTTGGAGAAGAGAAAATAAACATGTTCGGCCATTGAGCTAATTCTCACGTTATTTAATGTGAATATCTTTTCATTAAACTTCCTAATAGCGTCACCCCGTCCTCTGCTGCACCCACAACTTTCCCCACCCCCCGTCTTCTTCTTCTTCTTCTTCTTATATATAAATCACAAAAATCCAATCATTTCTATACGTGTCAAACCTCAAGCTTGATCTTTCAAACAAAGGCGGGCGAATTTGATTTGAGTGAATTCGGGAGCTTTGTGCCGATGAATAAAACATCGCTTCTCCTTGATGTTACCCGGACTTATCAAGTCACAGATTCCCCCTTTGAGCTCGGTGGTGACACAGTGCAGGAACCCCTGCGCGGGATGAAACCGAAAAGATGAAGTTTCTACTGTATATCTTCAGCTCGGGCTGTGAGGAGAGATAACTGCACAAATGCTAAAATATACAGGTACGTGCGGCACACGAACCTGATGAAGGAGATTGACTTTTGATCAGTTTCTCGATGAATAATGTATCGCGACACGTAAAGAGAAAGAAAAACAGCGAGACAAAGCAAAAAGAAAGTTGATCTTCGGTTTCATCTATCTGTCATGTACAACTTGTCCAAAAATCCCTGCAACTGTGGAGAAATCAAACGTGTGATGATCGGGACGACCCTGTGGGGCAAAATAAGACATGCACATTGTCCTTTAATCCGCAGTTTGACTCCACGGTTCACGTTGATTAGTGCCTCTGTGTGCTGCAAGCTGCTGTTCTGTCAGTAATCCACCACAGGTAGTAAAACACCCAGGTAGTACTTCTTGTTCTTTCAAAAACGCACAGTAATTGAACACAGTAGCTACTAACACGTAGACTAAGCTTGGAATAATATTACTACTAACAGCACCTGTGTGGCTGCTGCTGCTTTTGTTTAGGTCCTTTTGGTCAATGACCACTTTCTTAAAACCCCTTTGGTGGTTTTCAGTTGACTCATTAGTCTCATTCTGCCGCCACCCTGATCGAACCGATATGCGTGTACATATACTGCGTGTATGTGAGTCTGTCCTGTCACACCTGCTAAATGTGTTTGCACGCCTGTCTCCGTACACTTCGTGTTTTCTGCTGAAGAGCAAATGTCCCCGCAATATAAAACCAAAACGACGAGCCTGCTGGACACCAGTATGTTAGAGTGCTGGGTGACAAAAACCAGTTGAGATAAAATGGTCCTAATTCCAATAAGAGTAATTAATAATGATAATACTGAGCTTAGAAAGAAGAGCCCTGTCATACGTACTTTTTAAGTCAGTTAAAGGTTTCTAAATGTACCGACAGCGTTATGAAAAGATTCATTCTGTGGTCTTGTAGTACATTTTCAGCCAGTACTACGTGTGCTGCAGTAGATTTATTTTACTCTGCTTGGCAGACGCTTTTATCCAAAGCGACTTACAGGGAGCTAGCGCTGGGTGTCTGGCTCAGGGACACACCTGGTAGGGGACGGATTAGGAGTCAGACGAGTTTCGAACCCACAACCTTCTGCATCACAGTCTGACGCTTAACCCATTGAGCTACCAGGCCGCATCGATAGATTCTGCTGGGATATGTGCTCTCAGTCTTAGACGTAGGAGATACAGCAAACAGACTTTAAATCAGAATATGCAAAATCAACTAAATTAGATTCCTTTTTTTAACAGGGTAGATGTAAGATACCTTTGTCTCTCTCTGTCGGTGGCACGCGCGTCCTGTGCAGCTTGTTGGACTCAGATAACACTGAACCTGCTCTGCCTGGTATATCAACCCCACCGATGTGTGTGTGTGTGTGTGTGTGTATGTGTCTGGGTATCATAGAATCAAAGAGAGAAGAAGAAGGTGGACTTTTTCTTTCCTTTGTGTGTTGTTTTTATGTGTTGTTTCAGTATGTGAGTGATGACCACATCGGGTTTTCCTACATTTGGACAACTTTGCAACTCATCCTTTTGGATTTTTCTGAAAACAGATTAAAGGAGCGAAACGCTAAACACGCTAAACATGTGTTATTATTAATCAGCACGTACAACACATCCCTCTTATAATACAAATCAAATGTGACCATCGGTGTCAGACGGAGTAAACAAACAGACTTCAATGACTAACACGGATAAAATGTACGCAAATAATAAGTAATAAAAAACAATTCCAGAAATGTAGTATTGCTCCTTTACAAAACTGGGGACTTACAAAAATGGATTCTTCATTTTCCCATTATACCACTTAGTTGTTATTCTTTCAGAGAGTAAAGGTTTTCATTTAATACTCTTCCTCCCTGTTTCTCGCTGAGATCCACCTCGGCGGTAGCGTCTGTACTTTTTGTGCGCTTTAACGCGCGGCGCCTTGTACAACGCCTTCAACTTTCCAACAAAGCGCCTGCTGTTTTCTAACACAGTTGTTCATCTTCTGTACTGAGCGAGTTTCACGCAAATAAAAAACAGAATTGCTCCAACTGTGAGTCACATAGCGCTGTTTATGGAGAAAATGAATGGAAAAATAGACGCCTAAGACAGATCCTCCCAGATCCCAACTGCACTACACGCGGCGTTACGCTATGCTCGAATGGCAGTGACTGTATATTACAATGGCAGTTCACAGACGGCACCCACACTCCGGTGTTAACAGCTTTAAGTCCACGCTTATTATTCAAGGTTACATTTTTGGGATTCTACATCTGTCTGTGTGTCTGTTTCTTTGCCCGTACACAGCGGCACCGTTTCACGGCGCACACCTGACAATTACCGCTTCCCACACAAATCCCAACGTCACACTGTGGCCCTGCGAAGTGAAAAGTGTCCCGCTGAAGACGCGCCAGTCCTGACCGCTCGCTGTGTTTAGCATTTCCTTTGACTCCTCTGTGATTGGGGAACCGGTTGCAAACCAAAACGCTGCACCAAACTTCAAGCCTGTGTGAAAAATGGGGAAGAGTGCTCCACTTTTCATGAACTCGAGGAATCCGTGTTAGCACTGGGGCCCCGTGCTGCAGAATATTTTTGAATAATCCCATGCTAGAAAGCCTTCTGTATGGCTCAGTTGTTAAAGCGTGACTGTGACACTTGGAGGGTTAGTGGTTTTGGTCTACTCCATGGCCAAGCGTGATAAAAACCGTGTGCACACATGCACCGAAGGGTGATAAAAACAGCCACAGAATGGTGTGTGTAGGGAATGTTAAATTCACTGCAATAGCCGCTGCCATACACGTAAGACTTTCACAGTTTGATGTCAACGTCTTTATTTGCACAGATGCTGTAGAGCTGTGTAGGTATAACTCGGCTGCTGCCCTTGTCCAAGGTAAAATATCAGCCCGATTAGTCCACGATCTATTCCTGCGCCCTTCAGTGACGACGGAGAAAGAAGAGTGCTTTGACAAGACAAAACTAAAAGGACTTTGTCGCTGAGAAGACGTGTTCCAGAAAAGTAAAAGTGATGTGTAAGAGAAAAAAAAACTCAACAATGAGTTTCGCAGCCTAAAAATGGAGACAGGAAGAAGGTGTGAATGAATAATGAGAAACAAGATGAAAAAGAAAGGCATTCATGAAAACCATTGTACATGTCAAATTGCCCTTTTTTGAGTTAAGAGGCCATTTGGAAATTAAAGCTGTGAAGGGTGAGAACTGGAGAAGGTGAACAGCGGGGAGGAGGAGGTCTAAGATCAGAGTGTGTTAACAGCAGGTTCATGTCAGAAGAATGTAACAGTAAGGTCAAAAGACGAGAGCAGTAACACCGTGCAGCGGTGTCATGTGAGAGTGTACATATTCCATACATCAATACGGCTGTGGCTTAGTAGCTATTGATCCGATGACATCAGTTCCCGGGTCATTTTGAGTTAAAGAGGGCTACTCAAAAAAAGTAAGAGGCGTTTATTGTCTTATTACCTCTGACTGGTTAGTGTTAGATAGTGGAGGTTACTGGGTCACTCTGCATTCCAACGGGAGTCTGGGCTTCTACATGTGCTGCTACGATCTAGTGCTGGGACCCTTGTAAGGTGTAAAGTGTTTAAATCTAGACGGTAGGGAGGCCGGAGAGGAGGCGGGGGCCACAGAAGGAGGTGGGAAAAAAAAGAAAAAAGAACTCAACAGCAGGAGCTGAAAGCTGATCAAGTGCAAACAAACTGGTGATGAGACTGGGGTGGAGAAAGGGGGCCGGTTATAAAGGTGTGTGATTTGAACCTGCTCAAGCATTGCTGGTCTGTCAGGTGGTCGACGATGACCGACCCCGGTCTGCCCGAGCTTTTAATCTGAGGCGTCTCTCACACCGGCAAAAGTCAGACCTTCACAGACCTCTGCAAAAGTTGCTGGGTCTATTTGTGGACGGACCAAGATGAACAGCACAGACTCGTTAGCGGCCTTAATGAACCCTCGGTGATCTGAGAGCGAGTCCGGGCGAGCGGTAAATGTGCTGGCGGGAGATGAGACATCGAAACTTCTCACGCTCTGAACTCGTATCAGTAACTGATTCCATTCGGACTGACTAATGGACTTATTTAGTCTGGGGTTAGTCCTTCGTGGGAAGGCGTTCAATCTGTGTGATGCACAGGACTCAAGTCACAGAAGTGTGAGCGGGCCAGGAATGAATCCAAGACCCTCTGAGTCCAGCTGGAGGGAGGTTGTGTGCAATGTGCAGTGCAGGTCATTTCACTGTTTTGGTTGGTCTTTTGGTTTGACCCGCAGACGGCGGGAAACCCTGTCCCCTTCAACATTCCTATGCCGCTGACTGCTACTGTAATTACATTTCTTTAGCCGACGTAATCATACTACATAATGTTTCAGCGAATGAAATGCTACATTTACTGCAACGGCAAACTCCCAAAGACAGCATTTGGGTGAATGGAGGATCTATGATGCCGAAGGTTTAGGCAGGAAAAGCATTATGAGCAGGGTTAGAGAAAGACTGAGTTGTTGTTTAACTTTTGATCCCTGGGCCATTTTGTAGAAATCTGCTTGAAAAAGACTCGGATTTTGACCATAAACCAGCAAAGGTAAGACTGAAATGATGGTTTTGATTTCATGAAATCAGCTTTTCTTTTGCTGTTTGTTTGCTGCCGGCTGCGTGAGTTTTGCACGTAGAGTAATGGTACTGGTATCGTTTGACAGATTTAATTAAAAGAAAAAATGCTTCTGTGGATATGGTCATAAAGCATTGTATAAGTATTATATACATATATATGTGTACTTAGCATATTTTTATGTTTGTTTCATTTAGCTGCGTATTGTTGGAATAGGGTTTTGTATATGTAGACGTACTTCTTCTTTTTGCAAATATTGTTATACAATAAGCCCGGAAATGCTTGCAGACCCGGTACCGGGTCCGCGGGATATAGTTGTTTGCAAGGTGACTGTTGGAACTTTTTATTTATATACATTCTATTCAATATGTAACATGTACCTTATATTAATGATGAACATATGGTCATAAGGTGAAATCGTGTTCTAAAAAAAAAAGATATTTCTGACTGCCGTTTATAGAAATGTCATTTCTAGGACACAGAGTTACAGCGGTGTAGCACAATTGCTAGGAAAAACTGCAAATACAAGTGAACCGATCGAACCCTTTAAAAAAATGGTAAAACATCTCCAGCTCTACAGTCGAGCGGTTAGTTTTATTCCTGCCTGGTTTAGGACAGTTCCACATGGATGACTAAGGTGACTATTTCACATGGTTCTGTGGTTACGCCTCAGCGCAGTGAAATGTGGACACTCTCTCATAAAAGACAAGTAATAAAATACATCGCACCATGAACAAATCCCCGACTCGGACCACCAGACGGTCAAACAGCATTCAGAATGGGACATCTTACCGTACGTCCTTCCCAACCTAAAATGCTCTATTGTAATGTTGCCAGCACTGGTCCGCCTGCTTTCTGTGGACAACCAGTCATCCCTGCCTGGTGGCATCTACTTGACTCACTGTTCGCTTTATTTGGGGAGAAAAACTTCTCTGCAGCGTATTGTGGTTCATACAATAATGGCTGTAACGTGGACTGTGATAAAACACGGAGAAAGATGTTGTAGTCCATTAAATATTCAACACTGGCATTCCACTCTAAATGAGCAGGATTGAGTGGCTGTAGATTGTAGTTTTTAGACGGTGTCCCAAAGACATGCAGTGGTCTGGACACTGCATGACAAACACCACCTAACAACAACAGGTCTCTAAGGTGCAGCAGTGTGATACCTTTATTTTGAAAAACAGAGCACTAGCTCACAAAACAAAAAACACGTTGTACCGTTTAAATGAGCACACATCAAATAGACTTTTAAAACTTTTATTTATTTTATATCTTTTATTTTGAAATAACCATGTCTTGACTGAGCCCTCCCCACACCTAGACTCATAAGGTCCCTGTAACCTTTGGCTCGTCATTAACATGTAATTATGAATAATTTACCTGTGCAGTCCTCTCTTGATTAAAAGAAATATAAATATAATTTCGACACAGAAGACACGGGTGTTCCGAGCTTGTCTGACCTGCCCCGTCTTCAGCTGTGCTGTCATAACCTGGAATTAAACAGCGCAGGATAACACAGCAAACGTGGCCTCTGAAAGACTTTACGGGAATGAAAAATGAATACTCGACGTTTCACTGTCTTTTGAGAACATTGATTTGACATTTTTGATCAGTTTTATCTCCATTTCACTACATTGTTTCAAACCCATGGCCACATAGTTTTTTGAGAGTCAACACAAATGTTGATTTTGAACATGTAAATACGAACATCCCTATAACAGGCGGCATTTCTGACATTAAACAATACTGTGATGTCTTAATGTTTGTCCCAAACTCATCGTACATGGGCACTTGGAAGGAGACAAGGCAGAGAACACACTGAGAACCCGGGTCTCAGTGAGGAATAGTGGTCATCTAATGGTACAAGACAGGTTAAGACAAATTTCCTTGAAGAGGACACAAAATGATCTATTGTCCCCCCCATACCTTGCCTTTCACGGGGTACGTCCTTGAAAAACTTCTAGTATATGACGGCGAGCAGAATAACAGAGATCCACTGAGCACAGTGTTTTCGATTATGTCTCATCTGTGTCACTAATTATCAGCATAACCACCAGCAACGACCAATAAGAAAGGCTAAAGCGGGCCCCCTGCGAACATGATGGAATCAGCTTGCTTCTGCAGCGGCAGCCTACAAAAAGGCAGCATGGGTGCAGGTTTCTAGGCATTTGAGCAGTGTTGAAAACAGCACAGCAGAACATTATCATGCTAACGGCCTCAGATCAGGTTAGTCGGAGCCGGGCCACAAATGAAGAGATGAAAAACGTTTGCTGTGATTATTTGTGCATCAGATAAAAGTGCGTATTCAGCTACCGCCATAACTCTGTTTTCAGTGTGCCACAGCGAAATGTGTTGCAATATGACATAATCATATGCGTAATATACAGCGTGACCACAAAATGCCAGAGTGTGACTGGTGTGTTTTATAAATCAAGCTCTGGTTGAGCTAATATCAAATAACTCTATATACTGCTGTTGTCAGAGGAGCATTAATATTGAGCTGAGCCGATGAGAAAAGCACTGAGAACTGAATAAATGGGTAAAAAACAAATGCAACTAAGTGGAAGAACCACACAGCAGAAGAATAAGACGGACTCTGCAGCAGACAGAGAGCGATGAAAAGATAAAGAACGACGAGAAGATAAAAAGACACAGCGTGAGAGAGAGAGAGAGAGAGAGCCTGGTGACAAAAAGCGAGTGCAGCAGCAGTGCAGGAACAAAGTTTGTCCAGGAGCGGGGAAGAAAAGGAAGGATGTGACAATATGTGCGAGAACGAGACATACGTACAGTAGGCCTATATGATTCTGAGAAGGAAGAAATAAATCGAGATAAACTGACTGTTTAAAAAAGACTAGCAAGAGTGTTTTACATTTGTGGATCTGAGGACATCAGTGACGGATCTTCTGTGATTTTTATTAATTATGCACTCAATATGTATTCTCTTTGTTACCACGGGTCGGTGCTGGAGTTTAAAATCAGTGAGCAGTGACGTAACTGTATAAAGGTGTCCAGAAGGCGCAGCGCTGGCCCCGGTGACCTACTTCCACGTCTGTTTCGCAGCACAGTGTGTGGGATTCACACAACAATTCAATCAGCGTTTTCCGCGGTGTAATTAGAACTGTGTTTCCAGGGAGAGTCGAGGGGTCAAGCGCGCGACCTTTCCGTTATGGGACGGCCTCTGGTGGTCAGAAAGGGTTCTTATTAAATGTTGAGACAAAATAGGAGCAGGAAATGCTGAGTTTTTCCAAACACACACCCGCGGGGATCTAATTTGGGGAGCACCGGCTCTTCCCTTGAGCTCCAACTGTAACTTTGCAGCCTTTTTCTGCAGGACTCACAGCTGCATTCGTTCGCTCTCTGTGTGCTATTAGCATATAACGCATGGGTGTGATGTCACTTGGGGATACAGGGGACCTGTCCCGCTCACTTTTCAGAATCCTATTTTTGTCCCGCTCACTGTTACAGTGTCAGGGCGGATTTACTCGCGGAAATGTCTGCGAACCGTCTGCCTGTCTGTCTCCGCAGAACCCGGACAAGAGGGGAGGGGAGCTGTGCGACCAGCACGCGCATTCGCAACAATAACAGGAAATAATTACGGTGCAACAGCGAGTGCCTTGCAGCCTTTTTGGCCCCTGCATGCTGTGCTGCTTTATTGGTGGAGCCTGAAAGGGAAAACAAGCAGAGACTACTCAGAAATGGTCCACTACATATTTTCTTGGGGGGAAAACACTGTTCTGAGCTGAGATCGAGATTTAGTGAAGAGGTGGGACGCGTCTCCTTATCAGAATGACGTCCTACGTTTACAGTGTGCCGCTGCTGATGCCTGGCGCCACATTAAATCACCAAACGCTTCCACTGTCTTTACACTTTTTCCCTCCAAGCAGCTCTTTTCTTCTTCGCGTGACTGTCGTGGGAAGGTTTTAAGCAACCAAAACACATCGAGATACAATAATCAAAGCGGGACCGCTCTGAAGGCCGACTGACATTTGAATGGTATCATCAGAGGCTAATGCACATTTCATACACTTATTAACTTACAGAAAAAAATCTATTCGGTGACCTTTGTCATACTTCCTACTCCTCCTCGTCCTCGTCTTTTCACAGCAGCAATATCTTTTCTTTCTGAGAGTGTGGGCGTGACAGGCGAGATGGGAGGCAACCTCTCATGCGTCTCACGTAGAAGTTTGCTTGAGCACAATTAAAGTGCGAGTGAACCGTGAATATCTGATATTATGATAACGCCAAACACCAATAGTTCGGTACAGTTTATCTGCGGTACAGTGGTATGCTCCCAAGTAGTAGCAGTAGCAGTAGTAGTGTGGCTTTGATTATCAGTCACATTATCTCACGTTAGGATAATAATTATGGTTCTGGCTTCTCTTCGCACTGTGGAAATGTGCTGCAAGTACCATTCAGTTAACCTTGTAAAGCAGAAATGTGCAGCTGTCAGGTTTCATACAAATTATTTCACTGATTTTATCAGGATTTGAGTTTCTTCATCGCTAATTAACGTTGAATTAATATTCTTTATCATCTCAGAAGCCTGGTGAAAGTTGCCAATTAGCCTATATGCTGTGATGCTGCGTCGCTAAAGGACGTCGGACCGCATCCCTTTGGCTCACACAGCGCCTCGGTCCTATTTTTAAAGAACAGGTGGAAACTCTGCAAATTGGTTTCAAATCTTATTTCGTGATCTTTGAACCTGGAGGAAATTGGAAAATCTTTTAGCAAGCGGAAACATACACAGAGCACACACAACATAAGATCACCTTTCTAACACTGACTCGCGCAGCCTTTTCCCTCACAGTTGGCTGAAAGGCTTTTTAAACATCCCTCCTTTTTATGTTTGTTTCTGAAAAGTCCTTTAATCTTCCTCCTTTCATCTGCATCTGGTATTCGCCAGATAAATGGGTTTAATGGAGAAAATAAACAAGGAATCATGGCGCCGCTGGAAAATGCGCCGCGTTTTCTGCTGCATACTAAAATCTGAACACGGATTTCGTTTGACTTTGCAGCAGCACTGAACAACATCACCATCTAATACGAGCTGCAGACAGTTCAAAGCAATGCCCCTAATACACCGCAGGATCACAGTTAACAGTGCGCGCACAGAAAGCGAGTTCATTTCACAAAGTGACATTTCCAAATTCTCCTTTAGAGAGGCCCAATTTTCCCAGCGATAAGTAGACAACTATAACCCAACACGTGGGCCCAGCCTCACTGGGCTGTAATGAGTTTAAGTCCCTTTCTGACCGACTATGCCGTCTCATTGTTTGATAGCAGTGTTATCCACACTCACTTACCCTTTCTCTTAGGCGCTGCCGGGCCTCGGGGACTTAGCCCGTTCTGTGTGTTTACCAATTCCCTGGCTGGGATTCTCGGGGCGTCTCTTGGAAATTACATTCTGTAAGGTCCCCAAAACAATTTAGCTGGCTGGGCGGTAATAATTGCAGGGCAGAAAGAAAAATCTGAAGCAGCCTGCAACTTTTCACACACAGTATTGGGTGCAAACAGATTTAGACTTCAGGGATGCCCAGCATTACAGGACGTTGTCTGGAAACATTTGGAAGCAGAGTAATGTGACGAACACTTCTTTGAAAGCTGTATGGTCTGATATTTGGCCACGTGGGGTTTGCGCCTTCCTGTAGTATGCAAGATTCAATTAAAAAAAATGGTTTAAATCGTAAACAGTAGGAGAGAAAGACTGCAGAGGAGGGCGGGAAAGTCACTGGGTTCATCGCCACGAGTGAACTCTCCGAGAAACAAGAGGTCATTGTAAATACAGAGATAACGGAAAAGGAGCCATTGTTTGTGTGAAACGTTGAGTTTATTCCCATTACAGGTCCGCCTATTATACCCGACTTATCGAAGCACTAACCTAATACTCTGCATTTATAGAGCTGAATATGCGTTTCCACCCAACCACAGACAGCTGAATGGCCGACTTAATCTTCGGACTCCACCTCATTTCTCCACATGAAATGTCAAACGTCTGTCTTTCTGACCTATCTCGCCGCTCTGAAGAACACAATGACAGACTGACTCGGTGGAGCCAAAGGTAAAGAAGGAGCCAGGAGAGGGGGAGAAGAGGCTGATAGAGCGAAAAGCCATTATTAGGCTCATTCTGCATTTAAGGTGAGTAGCGACTTTGGAAATTGGAATTGTGCGACCTGTCAGCGACCGATAGGAGCCCTTTCGGTGAAATAAATAAACCCAAAATAAATAGATAACTCGGGTTATTCTTAAATTAAAACAATCAATCAAAGGGAGGAGGAGAGCGGGGGCGGAGTGTGCTGCCTATTAGGACGGAGGCGGGGTTGTTACTGCCACACCTGTGGACGGGGCTCAGCTCAGGCGCGTGTCCTCAGCGGCCCCTCTGAGGCGAACGTGGAACACGGACGCGCTGAGGGGCGGTGGGATCAATTTAGCCAACCACAGCTGCACGTACTTCGCTGTAATGCGGTCCCACGTGTGACCTTATCGCCCTGTCACACGTTGGCCGTAACTAGGCCGGCTGACGTTATTGCGAACAACAGATATTGTTAGTCCCCTCAGCCTCCTGTCCGCGCCGCTCGGCACACGGCTAATTAAGGCTGGATTTAGATGGTGGCATTTGGGTTTGTGTGGGCTGAATGATGCTCTCTGGTAAATGACCACATCACCGTGATGATTCCTCTCGCTGTCTCACCCCCCCCGCCACCTCCCTTTCTATTTCCCACCGCGGCTGTGATTCAGCCAGTGATCCATGCAGATGTGAGGGGCCGTCACGCTGCGGCCTGTCTAATTGTTATCATATTTTGTCATCTGCGGCCTGTTATTTCAGTCAGCGGTTAGGGGCGCGTATAAATACCCACTGACGCTTATTGAATGTCAAAGGCCGCTGGGCGGCTGATTGATTTTGACCCCCTTTTTTTTCCAGTGATGTCAGCGTGTGATTTGTTGCCACATCATGGCAATCTTGAAAAGCTATTTTCCCCACCAGTGCAAATACTAACTACCACTCTGAGAGGGAATCGAGACTCAGGTAACTCTGGAATTACAATAATGGGAAGTCTGCCACAAACTATGAAGATATTTTTTGATATGTTCAAAACAGAAGAGGGAGTGTCACAGGCGACAACAATTAATAGGTTCTGGGGTGAGGGGGCGTGGCCTGTGTGTTTTTCAAAGCCGCGTGTTCAAGCCTGTAATAGTGGAGAGCTGTGTGCTGTGGGTTAATGTCCACGTTTCCTCTTTTTGTTTCTATACATGCCCTCACACCCGAAAGAGAGTGTGAGTGGTGGGAAAGTGTTTCTGTTCTGTTTCAACGCCATGCAGTCACTATTATTATTTTATTATTATTATTATTATTATACGGCGCACTGTCCACAAGAGACGTCTCCCTTCTCGTCTTCATTTCGTGAAACACAAATGTTTGCCAACGGCCTTCTTCCTCTTTGGTTGAAGATCAGTGAACATTTCAAACAGACACAACACAAACACCATAAAACCACAAATAGCATCTGTTCAAGCTCCAGCGGAGGGAACAAAAAAAGCGGTAATGTTGAACTTTAAACCTTAAATAATCTCACACTCAGAGAGCGGCGTTGCTCATGTTGCTCTGGAAAAAAAATGGGCCCTTCAAATGAGCTTCCGCGTGTACCTGCAGCGTACTGTAGGTAGATCCAAGAGTGTTCTCACGGGAAGACGAGAGACGGCCTAGTTTTGCTCGGGAATCTGCTCCCTCCTCTAAGTGTAATAAGACAGAAACTCTTATACTCTGTAGAAAAGGATGAAAATAGACACATGCTAGACAGGAGCATTTTAATCTTTTCCTCTCTCTCCCTCTTTCCTCACGCTCCTGCCACTGTCACACAGCGGAGAGCAGTGTCTCGGGGTATAGGAGTGTGGGATTTGAAAACTTATATCCGCTCTGCGAGACAGAACTAGATCCCGCTCTTCTTTTGTGTTCCGCTGCAGGCATACATTTTGCATGTGGAGGCGCGGGGAGTCGCTGCTCACTGAGCGAGCCTGGAGAGGAGAGGACGGCACCACAGCACCACAGTGGTTCTCGGGCTGGAAGGAGGCATTTCTGTTGCGCGGCGAGGAGAGTGTCCACGTGCAATCTGTTCTGCACAGCGGCGCTGGAGGGGCGAGCCGAAGCCTTGTTTGGTATTCAAAGCAGCGGGCTGCAATGCATTGATCCATGAAGGGACAAGCTACACAGACACAGTAGCACATGACTATAAATCCACCGCCAGGAAACTATTAGGTGGTAATAACGCTGACCGAAGAGGCGCATGTGTCCACAGAGGATGTATGTGCTTGTGTTCTTGACCCTAAAAACAACTTGCACGCACGAACACGCGCTTTCTTCCGACTGCACACACACCCACACGCAAACGAGACGCATGTCCTTTTGTTTTGACGGTGCGGCCTCTCATTTGTGCGGCTGCAGAATGAAATGTCTCGTCGCGAGTGTTTGTTAAAGATTCGCTGGAAAAGAATAGAACACAACTGCTTTCTCTGCTGGTTCCTGCTGACATCCCTCCCACACAGTGTCTCTCTTTGCTAGTATCTCTGTCACACACACACACTGCCCATAGTCTAAGCTCCGTTTCACTCACACGTGTGCACCCCACACACACACACACACACACACACACACACACACACACACATGCACACGCTTGCCCCCATCCACCTTTCACAAACTGAAAAAAGGGATGAGAGATGGAGAGGTGAGAGAAGAAGGTCATAATATTCTATGTGATCGTGCCTTCACATTTGCCCCCTTCCTCCAGCCTCCCACAGGATCGCGGGAAATAAATGGCGGTCCTTTCCTTTGCAATAGTTTACACATGATTGAAGGTGATGTCAACTCTTCGGCTGGTGAGGGGAGAGTTCGGCAGTCTATGGATTAGTATGCCAGGCCGGGTGTCTTAGTTTATGAGCGGTGTGGAAAAATGCCCCATTTTTTGGCCACAAATTACCTCCCGGCTCCCCTCGTCTCCCACCCATGCCAGCCTGCCTGGATTTATCGCACCCAGAGAGCACCTGACATCACGGATTTACTTAGGAGGGCTTGGTTTCTAACACCGGGCTGCTTGAACGAGGGTTGTGTGTGTGTGTGTGTGTGTGTGTGTGTGTAATTGAGCACACAGAAGATGTTGTGCTCTCACGTGAGAGAACACGTGTAGTTGTAGGTCTGGGATTAATGCGATACATAAACAACATTTAAAGCCCCTTTCATAGCCGCATACGCTGTCTGGACAAATAAACAACTCCATCGCGCCGTTTGTGTGATGGAACACTCGATGCTACGCGTCGCCCTGCGCGAGCCAATCAACACGCACGGAGTCACAGCCTTAATTACCAGCACATGTAACGCTGCACATTTAGGTCAAACTTCTCTGCCGACTTTGCTGGAGCAGATAATGATGCTTGTTGCTATGGATACCACTCAGCACGCTAAACACAAGCCTTATTTATTTGATCGGCTCGATGTAAACTCTTTGCTTCAGATATAATTAAAACTTATATGTGAAAATACACAAATAAATCAGAGCCCACAGACGAATGCGCGGCGACGAGGAAATGAAATGCCGTGATTCAGATAAGAAGTAAAAAATAACTTAATACACTACCACACTGACATTTAATTAGAAATTGCACAGTTTCCTGGTGACTTTCAATTAGCTCGAATGACTTTCTGTTGGTTTTCCCTTCATGATAAATCATCAACTAAGGGTAAGTGCAAAGATGTGAGCACGTCTTGCAAAGTATCAAACACACACACACACACACACACACAAGTTGTGTGAGGAGATGGAGATGATCTGAAAGAAGTGAGTGCGCCACGTTCTCCTGTCTCCTGTCGCCCTCTTTGTTTCCCCCTAAGCCCCACTCTCAGGCCGGCTCTACCAAAAAGAAGGCTTTTTTTCTGTCAGACACCAACTCACACGCATACAATCTCCCCTCAAATAAAGTCTTTATGTTCAACAGGCAATCAAATTTGCAAAGTACTTAATGCTAGTCAAGACGCTCATTCTTCTTTGGGTACGTAAGACGCTGAGAGCTGGATAAAGAGAATGCAACCTGTACCTTCTCCATCGCTGCAGCAATGTTTTTTAAAACTCTTACTTCACACTACGACCGCGCTGGGAGCAGAGAAACGTGTGTGTGTGTGTGTGTGACATAGCTGCAGCTGTCTCTTTCTCTCAGCCCCGAAACTATGCTACCTTCAATCAAACGGCACAAAAGCAGACAGTAAAAAAGATAAAGTCAGAGATGGAAATCCATTCTCCATTCGCTATGCACAGCCCGTAGACAGGGGAGGTGCTTGACTTCAGTTCAAGGATTCTCCGCAGACAGCCTGTGTGTAGTTGCTCCATTTTTCTATCCATAATCCTCATCTTTCTATTAGGAGTCTAACAATGTATTAAGATTAGATGAAGCTTTAATGATCCCTGTCGGGAAAATGGGTCGTTGCACCAGCAAAAAATAGAGTGACTGCTGAACGCACCGAACGTCATGAAGGAAAAGGAGCACATTGGAAAATAATCAAACAGATCTAACGCTCAGCTTAGGAAACGGTGTTTGCCACGTATGGGCTGAGGGTGGATGAGTTACACTGAATGGAAATTCTGTGCACTTGCTGTGGGCGTGATTCTTGGTTATACCTGTTTGAAATTCACAAAAAAAAACATACATAAGAAAGACATCGCTAAAGCAACATGCACAAACAAAACAAATGCAAGTCCATCCGCTTGCTTCTTTAGCCTGAGGAAAGTTTGAAGGACTCTTCATCGTCCAGTTTTAGGGCCAAAATACAATCTAAAAGATTCAGCAAAGTTGGTTCAGGAGTTCTTTAATTCTTCCTCAAAAATGATCAGGCAAACAGGCAAAGAAGCAGAAAAGGCAAAAAGTGGACCTCTAAGACTCTAACTTATTTAAAGCATTACATAGCATTTTATAAAGGGGCTATGACACCTCCCCTTGGGCCGTCCCAAACTCTCTTCCTATACCTAGGGTTTGGGCGGCCTCCACTGTGCTAAACATGGTATTGAGGGTCCTCCCAGCTAAAATAATATCATGAAGAATGGACAATATGATAAAGAGTAACATAATGTTCATAATATACATAATAGCCTATAGCCTACCTAATAAAGAGTGATAAAGCCTTATTATAACAATGACTCATAACAGAGTGCTAAAACCTACACTACTGTACTAAACCTACACTACTGTTTAAAATGAAATACCACAGCTGCACAAGCAGAACAGACAAGACAGTGTGTCTCACACCACGAGCAAGGTGTGCAGGACCCCCGAGGTCACAGGTGGGAAATAAAAGGTCTCACGTACAGTGGTTGCGCTTAATGAGTTCACTGCACTGCTTCAGCCGTCCCTTTTCAAACCTCATCAGCGCCAGCTCTTCCCTATCGCGTGGCTCCATCAAATGTCTATGCAGCTGTCCGAGGGAACATAATCAATTCCTCCTTCAATGGAGCACAATGCGACCATTACAGCCCCTCGCGCCGCCATCCATCCCGCCGCTCGCTGCAAGCGGCAGCTGGATGCGCGACACAGATGGGCCTCTGCTCTGCCATGAAATGAGATGGGCTCGTGCACGTGCGTGCGTGGGAGACGTACAGCGGTGGCAGCGTGTGATATATTCTGCTGGGACACATGTGACAGTCACCTGGAGACAAATCGGCGTGCTTTCACATTTCACTGTGTCACACTGAAGGTCGCTCTGCTGTCTGGTTGTGTCTCTCACTCGCAACGCCACCAAAGGATAACAATGACAATATTGATGCTGTTTGCAGGTTGTCATGGTTTCCGGTTTGTATTCATGCAGTCAGCATAGTCGGAGAAATCAGGGCATGTTTCCTCCCGTTAAGAGGAGACTGTCTGATGCTGTTTCACGCTGCTGCTCCTGCAGCTTCTGAATGTTCAGAGCCGGAGAATCTATCGTAGCAATTCGTTCAGACATAACTTAATTTCTTATTCTTTCACGTCCCCGACCTCCCGTCGAACCAGATGTTAAGACTGAAGGTTGGAAAGTGATCCTGTGAAGAGGTCCACTATTTAAATCATAGGAGCATCATAAGTTTATTATCAACACAAATACAGTATTGCCTCACCTAAACTTGTTGAATGCTAAAATGTCTCTTTATTTTCATGGACTAAAACAAGATGAGACGTTTTTATTAGGGATAACTTCTAAGTTAACTATTTTTGGTTTGTGTCCATTTTAAGGAAACTAAGTGCTACGTTAGTTAAATCTACGTACTGTGTGTGGACTTCACTTTGACCACTTCTGCTGCTGGCTCACGCAGCACAGCTCCTCTCCAAACCTACGGGAAGGATTTTGTGCTGGCAATCTTTGACAGGTGTCAGAACAGAAAGCGCAGCTTGCCGAGCGTGTACATCCACCTAGCGTTTTCATGCCGTGGCGGGTTGGTGCACGCGATCTGTTACCTTCCACCACCTCGGTAAACTTTCCGTCGCGGGGAAGGGAGGGAGGGAAGCACTGTCACAGCTTTCAGAGGAGCGATGAGCGCTGTGCAGTTATTTTGCTGCCCAGAAGCTGATACATATAATTATGGCAGAGAAGCATAGGGTGAAATAGTGGGGTAGCTGACATGTCCACGTCTGCGCTGAACAGCTGTTGTCAGAGAGCAGGGAAACAAGGCGTGGTGTAAATAAGCACACGGAAAATTAGTTGCTGGAATGTGCTTTTTGGCTGCAGGAGGAGAGAAAAATGGACTGTTACAGAAGAGGAGACAAAAGGAATGAAATAAATATAAGAGGCTATTCAAACACATTCCTCCTTATGTTTCTGGATACTCGGGCAGAAACAGAAAATGTATGGTACAGAAAATATATCTCTCCATGAAAGGAAAGTTTCTTTTCTCCAACTGTGGGTGTTTTGCTGGAACGAACCTCCTCCGGAATGAGGAGCGGTGCCATATTGCAAATGATACACTGGTGTAAATCTTCTCCGGGATATGAGTTTGTTATTGCGTCGTATTGACAGTCTAGTTGTGTGATGACTTGTTTGGTTGCGTGCGGCGATGTGGGCCCTCTCCAACAGAAAGGCAGAAGGTGGAGCTCGCACACTCGAGTCTGAGTAAGACTCGGTTCCAAAAAAAGAGGAAGGAAGAAAAAGAGCTTCCCTTGTCGCTTGGAAATGGTTCAGCAGCAAATTAGATGCGAGTCAAACATCTGTGGTTTGCAAATTGTGTCGGAAACCTGTATGTTGCACGAGCAGAACGCAGCAGATGTTGAATGTACAAAAGTGAGCAGACTCCTTTGATTCGCGGGGGTTTTGTCGGTGCCTCTCAGAAGTGGCTCTCCCTGTGATAACGGAAAGTAAACACGGGAACGAACTGCTAGCGTTTCCGCTAAGACGCTGCTTCAATCTGAACCGAGGGGAATCAGGTGAAGAATTAAATGTAGGGTCAAGAAAGCTGAGGATGTAGTATTAGTGTGCAGTAGAAGGTGTGTGTGTGTGTAGTTCAATGCAGCACAGAGTAGTACATTAGAGAAACAACACAACATGGCTGTGTGTGTGTGTGTGTGTGTGGGGGGGGGGTTCTGCAGTGCCCCCAGCTGGCCCTCTAAGCCCCTCCTGTAAAATGACTATAAAATATATTTATAAATGAATGTAATTCTTTAGAAATGATTCTAAAACGCGCTGTTCGTCCTTATCAACCTTGCTCACGCAGTTCCTCGACTTTGCGATTAACAAAAAACCCTGTGCAGACCCGCTCCCCCCGGGTTAAAGGACAGCTCCTCTCAGCAGTCCACCTGCATCTGAAAGACAAAGGACACTCTCAGAGGACAGCAGCGTCCATACTCCGGCTGGCGAAGACTGAAAAGCGTTAAAGGAGGTCGTCTGTGTCGAGCTGCAATGACCGACACTTAACGGAGAACATGGTCTGAGCCGCCTCTTATCACCCACCTGCAGAGGAACCCGTCGCCTCTCCAGTGACAGCTCAGCCGCTCGCTCGTTCGTTGGTTGACTCGCGCGACCCCGACAGCGCGCACACACACAATGGCTGCTCGGACTTCCGGCGCTTTCAATGACCTACATTCATTTGAGACTCCAGCAGTGAAATGACTGTTGTTCTCATTCGAGTTGCAATTATTACCCACTTAGTCAGCGACACTCCACGTAAGCGTGCTTCAGCTCAGCACCGTCTGAATGTCACGGTGAAAAGTCTTACACTACACTTACGTTAGCTTCACTACCGCATTAAAAATGCAACAACTCTTTGCTCTGTTGCAAAATAAAAAACACACCCTCAGACGTCATTAAAAACAGCAGAGCGGGGCGGAGGCCCGACTGACGCAGCGGCGCCTTAAAAGTCATTACAGGGGCTTACACCATCGTGTTGCCTGACCCCATTTTTTCCCCTGAATCCTCGCGTGCCCCCTCAGATTGCAGCCATCTGGCTGCCTGACCGACACAACAAAACTCAGAGCATTTTCCAACAGGGCGCTCCCTCTCTAGAACCGACTGTCCCCGCGTGTCCCTGTGTGATTAGGGAAGCAAATTCTGAAGGAAGCCCTGAAATCCAAACTCGCAATTTATCTATTTTCAATTCCTGGCAGGGGAGTTTTACAGTTTCTTCTCCTGCCTCAGCTCAGACAGCATTAATGCAGAAACCCTCCTGGATATTGCATCTCCACTCTCCCTGTCTGCTGTCTCTGTGACTGTGCATATGACTGAATGTGTGTTTTTGTTTGTGCGTGCGTGTGGGCTTGATTATCTTCTTTAGCCTTGACACAATTGCACATGCAGCTACTGTATTGACACCTGTATCCATGTATTATGCTTTAACGTGCAGCCTACTGCGCACTCAGGTGCCATAATAGTGGAGGTTTTCTCTCACGGCTACGGGCAGGTGACCCAGTGATAGATTTGTTGCAGTGTGTTCTCCTTCCTTGTTCTTCTGCAGCACACCATTTTATGCAATTCAGGACAATAGGCTGTATTGAGATGAACATGGAGTAAAACTCCTTGTTCAGCAACACGCAAAGCACCTTCCTCCCTAGAAAAAAAGCCCGGCGTGTTGCTAATCTTGATATTTAAGTGACAGGACGCAGGGCAACAACATACTGAAAGAATGCAAGGTGTAGACAATGACTGACCGTGTTTGACCGTGTTAAAAAGTTATATATTGTTCATATACTGTATAAATGTATATATTAAATATATATAATATGCTATATATGTTAATAACAGACAAATAGTCTGGGGGCAAATATTGCAGGAAGCCGAATAAAACATGTTATTTGGTAACATTAGCGTACATTAGCTGCAGACGTGCTCATGCTAATGATTTTTTAATTGTGCGGATGAAAACCCCCCCAGGTGTCATCATGCTTTGTATTTGCGAGCAGTTCATAAACACAATTTGTTGTTTTGCCCCCTCGCCAGAGTCAAAATAAAAGAAGCTATTGAGCTTTCAGTTTAACACAGAGTTAGCTCCTCATCATCAGTGACAGAACAACTGCTAACTGAAGCTTTGTTGCTATGGTTACCTGCACTTTTATACACTTGCACCGACTGAACCGTAGTTGAGGCGCTGAGTGGAGCTTCATGGCGTATTTGTTATTGCAGCTGTTACACGGTCCCCGCAAGAGCCAATCAGAAACGAGCGTTTCAGTCGGTAGAAATGTTCTGCACATTCATAAAGTACGAACCAGACGCCGACACAATGGGCCTCCAGTGTTTTCTGATGTTTCAAAGGCTCCACTGCTGCCACAGAGACTCTGTGAAATGATGGCAAAAACACCAAAACGGGAGAATGATGGGAGACGTTGAGTTCAGCGGCCTGAACGCACAGTGAGGGCGTCTTTTCAGAGGAACACCAGACTCTCAGCGCGACGTGTTCAGCGGGATAAAGTTCCTCTTCTCCCATTGTGCTTCAGGGCGGCTGCTTTCTCCGTCCTCGTGAACAACGGCGAGATATGTGTCATTTTCAGGAGTATTACTGCATAATTACTCTCAGTTTAGCGCTCCAAGCTGCTGCCGCACATCTGAGAGTCCAAGTCCACATCACAACCCTGCATGTTTAGCTGCACACAGGCAGAGAAATACCTCCTCGGCCCAACTGTGATTTGTCGAAGCATTTTATTTATTTTCATGCTGGGAGCCCACTCCTCCTCTTAAACAAGCCAGCGTACACAAAAGCGAAGCTCCATTTTTAATAGACTGTGTCAAGAGACACTTCTCAGCTGAGCACAATAACCCAGAGATTACACCGGTGCTGGTGCATCCTGGATCTTTTCTCTGTTCAGTACCGTTTCGCTTTCACCTATTTCTCCCTCTGGACCGACAAAGACAATACTTAGGTTAGCAGAATAACCAAGAATATCACGTAAATGTCAAAGAATTCAGCGTTTGCGCTCCTCAGATTGTGGCCAACTCGGGTTGAAAATGCTTTCAGTCTGAGGCCGGTGACATTCATTTCTTCCAGCCCTGCTGTGCTAAAGGTAAGTATTAAAGATAAGTGGCTTATCCTGATTACTGTTTAATAAGTAAGAGGTGTCATAATTAAATTTCCATCAATCACCGTACTCCGCCTCTAACTGTCTGATTCATCATGCAAATTAATAAGTAATATTCTCAGACTAAATGGGCCTATTAACCAGTGGTACACGCTCAGTCTTGTTCAGCTCCGAGGTGCTGGGTTTTATGTGTGTGTGGTCTGCACGTGTGTTGTGAATGCGTCTCATACAACCGCACCTTAACTAGTCTTTTTCTTTTTTTTTTCTTGGTCAGAACACCATCGTGCTTCAGGCTGGTTGAGCTGTGCATGTCAAACATGAGTAATGCTGGCAGAAAAAAGGAAGACGGTCCTGAGCAACCTTTTCATTGTGAAAAAGCAAACACCTACAGTCATTACAGCCGCAAAGTTAGAACACAGTTATTAGAGCTGCGAAACTTTCAGCGGTGCTGACTGAGGGTTCAGGAGCATGCAGGAAGGAAGAGTAGAGAGAGAGAAAAAATAGGGCACACAAATATCAATATGAGATATGAACGGTGGTGGGTGCACCCTAACTTTAAAAATGCTGGTGGCAGGAGCCACTCAATATTCATCGATTAGAGACGCTGCGTTGGCGGGAGATGGAGCTGATGCACAGCGAGTGTGCTCCTCGTCGAGTTCCTCTTGTTTTTCTAACCCTGCGAATTAGTTCTTTTGTCTTCAAGGCAATTTATTTGGGAGATAAAACAGCCCGTGGTTAATCCAGAAGCCTTTGTTTTTGTTGTGATCTTGTCTCTGCTTAGTGTAAATTGAGCTAAACTCGGACCAGTCTGACCCCGATTCGTTACGCGTTTAAGCCGAGAGTGAGTTTTGAAAGACAAACGAGAGGTGCACCTTCTCAATTACTTCACCTGTGTTGCTGCTGTAGTAGGTGAAGGTGTAGCTGCATCTCACATTTCTGTCTGCAGCACTCCCTCACCCCCACTGTCTCTCTCTCTCTCTCTCTAGTTTTAAAGGGCCTCTTTAGCCCACTCATATGATAACATAAAGCAGCTATATCCAAACCACTTCCACATCAAAAATCTACATAGCATGCAGCGGATCGGAGGAGAGGCTGAGGCCGTGGTGGTGGTGGTGGTGGAGGAAGGCAAAGAAGGGCGGGCTCTGCCCAGCAGGTTGCTCCTGCAGGAGAGGAGAAATTCAGCTTTGTCCTCCTTTGATTATCGCTGGATGTTGGCACTCTGTCTGTGGCCGCCAGCTAAGCTCATCGGCTGCCTTTCCCCCAGCAATCTGCCGCTCTGCTTGGCGACACACACAGATAAAAGCGCACACGTTTTACCACCGAGAACAAGGAGCGTACATGAAATTCCAACGCACCCTTGCGCTTAAAAAAACAATCAAAGAAGACACTTTCCTTTCTGACTTAACAGTTGCTGCGTTTCAAAGCGGCGGGGGAACTTTCGCACCTTCCACCTGCTCACTCACTCGGTATCATCTCTCTTGATTGCACTCGTGCCATCTGCTGGATTAATTGATCAAAAAGACTCAGAATGTTCCTTGACGTTTGCAGGATAGAATTTGAGCTGAAGCTTCTTCTTCCTTTTTTTTTTCTCCCACCACCACCTTCCAGCGCCCCTCAGCCACTTTCACACAGAGACACGTGTCGCTCTTCTCTTTTTATATGCCTCTCCATTTTAACACCTACACGGCTGGTAATATCCCAGACAGTATATCACACAGGAGGGAAAACGGCATTTATGTAGTGAGGAAAAAAAAACTCCATCTGATTTGTTTCAGCTTCCTGGACAGTAAAAACTGTTGAATGTGCTGTTAGTAAGGTTTGAAATGTTAAACTTGCAGATGCAAAGATCACTCTTTTTCTTTTCCTTTTTGCGGCCATAAAGTTTTGTGCGCCGTTACAGGCTGCTTGTTGTTTTCACAGAGCATATCAAAGACACAAAGAGCCCCTGTGGCAAATAGAAATGCCAATAAAAGGCCCCGAATCAAGCACGAGCTGAGGCCATATGTTGTGTATGGGCATGTGCATGTGAGCATATACCCTTTTTTTTCCAGGACAGTGCGGCACAGCGAATATGCCTGCACGTCTGTGTGTGCGCGCGTGTGTGTGTGCAGTGGTCAGACTTTGTTGAACCATTGTTTTCTTGCCAGATAACCCTGCTGTGAGCATCCATGTAGCACAAGGATCCACTATCAAGCAGCAGACTGGACCCGGTAGAGAGAGCGCGCCACGCTGGGCTGTCTGAGTGGCGGCGCGAGCAGTAGACACAAACAGAGTCGAGCGAACACAGTTCATTTACATCACTCAGCAGACGTTTAGACCGAAAGGGCCTGGAATGAGCGAGCAGGGTGCTGATTGGTGTGTCGTTTACCGCAGCACTTCTGGTCGCAACACTGCCTGCTGCTACTTAATGTGTGACCTGGTTGCATGCGGCGCTCAGGTATGGGGTTAACCTCACTTGGTTTACTGCTATCTGGAATGTGTAATATGTGTTCACGCTCTTTTTCAAATACAGGACATTTATGTACGAGCATCACCCCTGTCCTTTGTTGCATAGCATTACTCTTCCCACGCCTGGATGCATGTTCCAGGGGTAGGATCAGACTGGAATTATAATTTAGGGATGGCTAGTTGCATGCTTTAGGTCATTAGGTTGCAAACACGTGTTAGACTTAAAGTAAATATGACATGCATATACAGTATGTTTATAGTACATATTCTGCAGACTTATTTTCATTACTACTGAAATTTGTGGTGTTTTTTCTGTCCTTCATCATAGCACACGTGGTTTGGTGGCTCCCAGCCTGTTTAGATTGTGCCCCCTTAAATTTCAATTTGCTTCTGCTGTCTCCACATTAAGAGCAGTTCAACCAGGTCGTTTCCCTTAAATAATTCTAGGGCCAGAGTTTTAGTAAATCACCAGGAAAAACACAAGTGAACGATATTGTTAATTATCTCACAGCCAATTATCTCAGATGTACTCTAATTTATTTTTCTTATATGTACTCTAATTTGTCAAACTTTTGGTGCTGCCAGCTCGCACATAAGGAATACTCTGTATGAAAAGCTGAACTGTAGTAATTAAATTATTTGAAGATGAACATATATTTTACACGTAATCGGACGTGCCCTCTATTTTATTACTTTACATACTGGATGTTTTTTATATCTGGTTATATTGAGAACATGTAGCCTTTAGCACAATTTCCTTATAATATAAAAACAAACAAACTCCCCACTTGCCCTTCTCTTTGGGCGGACTTTGTCCGTCAAGCTTGGTTCCTCTACCAGAGTTCTGGGAGCTTGAGGGTCCCGCGCAGTATTTTAGCTGTTCCTAGGATTTCACTTTTCTGGACCGAGATCTCAGATGTGGTCTCTGGGATCTGTTGAAGCCACTCTATCAGTTTGGGCATCACTGCCAAGAGTGTTCCAATTACCACTGGGACTCCTGTTACCTTCACTTTCCACATCTTTTCCAGCTCTTCTCTCAGCCCTTGGTATTTCTCGAGCTTCTCATGTTCCTTCTTCCTGATGTTGCTGTCACTTGGGATTGCCACATCTGTCACTAAAGCCTTCTTCCTCTGCTTGTTAACCACTACAATGTGGGCATGTTGGTTGGTTAGCCATTACCAGTTTGTCAGTCTGTATCTGGAAGTCCCTCTTGATAGCCTTATTATTCTTAGCTACCTTTGGAGGTGTCTCCCATCTTGAAATGGGACCTACAGCCCATACTTGGCGCAGATGTTCCTGTACACTATGCCAGCTACTTGGTTATGGCATTCCATGAATGCCCTACCTGCTAGCATCTTGCACCCTGCGGTTATGTGCTGGATATTTTCCGGGGCATTTTTGCACAGCCTGCACCTCTGGGTCCTGCCTGGTGTGGTAGATCCCAGCCTCTATTGATCTTGTACTTAGAGCTTGCTCCTGTGCTGCCATGTTTAATGCCTCTGTGCTGTCTTTCAGTCCAGTTTTGTCCAGCCACTGGTAGGATTTTTCAATGTCAGCCACTCCCTTATCTGCTGCTGGTACATGTTTGAATGGTGGTTTTAACACTCACTAGTCCTGGGCCTTCTTCTTTCCACTTAGTGTATGGTCTCCCCTCAATTCTGACTACTTTCTCCCTCTTTGTTTTCATCCGACTACATTTATCCATCCATGTTGAAGAGGTGGCTGATGTTTGCCCCATTCTGTAGTCGCTATCCTTATACTATTGTCCTGCCACTGGGAGTACACAATGGATGGTTTAGTGGAGAAGGTCCGGTTTATTCTCCTGGCTTCTATATCTCTGGTGTATCTCTTCAGACACGCAGCCAAGGCTGTGAGTCTCTGCTTGGCAGTTTCTAAGACCTCAGCTATAGACGGTTTGTTGTACTTCTTAGGTACTCCTTTTTTCATCACACCTTTCTGTAGTACTGATAGCTGGCTAGATTCCCTCTGTGCTGCCTTGATATTAGCCTCCAACCTCCTTCCATGGAAGGTACTGCACCTTGCGGTTGTTTATCTTATAGCCAAGTACCTCAAGGATCACTGTTGCTGTGGTGTAGATCAGCTGCTTGGTGTCAGTTATGGTCGTAGTAGGGACTGTCTGTAGTGCTGCATTCACATCTTCTAGTAGACCTTCTGAGGGTACTTCACGCGTTCTTGGTAAGTTGTGTCGGGGGCTCCAGGTTTACAATTTAGTCGTGATCTTATTTCACAGGCCAGCTGCTCTTGTATTTAGCCACTAGGGCTTGTTGCTCTTGGGGCTCTTGGTACCCAATCTCCAGGTATGGGGATGATGATGATATCTCCCCTCTGATCTGTTGTCCTGGCTCCCCCTTGCTGTAGTATCTGTGTTGTACTTCATTGATCTGTAGTTGTGATAGCAGTTGTTTCTTACGGATGTTGGAACATTGAGCTCCTAGCTGTTTTGTTGTTAGTCTAGATGTTGGGTAGCGAAGAATCCATAGGTCCCACAACCGCTTCATGTAACCCTTTTCGCTGGGGTTACTTGTATAGTAGCATTCCAACAGTCCCTTGTTCTCATCTCCCGTTCAGGCATGTCTTGTTCTTGTTACACTAGCCCACACAATTCAAAGCGACTATTATCATATATAATCAATTCCACTTGAAAGTTTAGATATTTCGTTTATTTTGTTGTTTTTTTCTGTAACTGTAATGATTTTTTCAGATTTTTTTATTGTGAGCCACATCTGGTACGTCAAATATTCAGTCATCTGTTTGATTGATTGTTCATTCTTCTTATCATCACCATATTTCCTAAACCAGTCAGGCTGAAACTATGGTTCAAACTTTGGACAACAACCCAATTAGTCAAAAATAGTCTAATGACATGACAAAAGAGAGTAAGACGCAGGCTGAGGGCCAATTAAATAAGCAATTTAACACAATTTCAACACTTTATATTGAAATATAATAAGATGTCATACTAAGAACAATCAGATTTCAAGATGTGGATAATTGAGACATGGAATGAGGAAATTCTGTTTAGTGACATAGAGCAAACTAAGATGTGCAAGACACAAAAGAGCTCCCGTGAACTGGGAAAGGTTCGGGGAAGCAACGGGCCAACGTGTGTGTCCAACTGCTCAGACTGGCTTCACTCCATGATACCTGCTGCACGATAAAACATGATGATGACCAGACTGAAAGAGGTAGAAGATAATCCACCTTATTCTTTATCGGTAAAGTAAAATAAGTTGACAACTTTCCTTCTTTACTTTTTTAACTTTCTGGAAAACTTGCTCCCACATTCTACGCGGGGCTGTCTAACATCATGAGAATAACGTATGCAAATTCTGATTTGGATTGTTGTTTGCTTTCAAGTCGTGCCAATAAGTGTACCACGTTCCTGACAAAACAAAAGCAAAATATTGGGCGTATCAAAGAAAGCGAAAATGTATGTAGTCAGGGCATCAATTTGCAAGTGACATTCAATGTGCGGTCTTCAAAGCTCATTTGTAGACGCGACTGTAAAGACATTCTCAAGACAAGGAGCTTTGACGTTGCAGCTGAAGAGGGGAAAAAATAAGGCCTTATCTTCACGAACACGCCAACCCAGCTCGACTGTGATCAGGAGAAACAAAGACGATTGTAGACACAGAAGGAAAATGTCCTGAAATAAGCCTGCAGGTTTGCTAGAGATATTGATATAGCTACTGACGAAAGAACAAACGCACGCACACTCACACACACACACACACACACACACACACACACACACACACACACACACACACACACACACACACACACACACACGTACATACAGTAATGCTTAGAAACAAAAATGAGGGTCGTTCAAAAAAAAGGGAAGAGGCTAACTCTCAGAGATCAATAAGGAGTGTGTATCAATGTCTGTGCGCACCAAAGGAAGGAGAGAGACAGACGGAGAGAGAGAAATGCAATCAGTGTGCGTATGAGGTTTCTCCAGAGCGAGGATTTGGGTCATTTGAAAGAATACAGCTGAATCAGCAACACTGCCACCACCGCTGAACTTAATCTACTGAATAGTCCTGCAGGCGGAGGCTGAGTGAGAGAGAGAGAGAGAGAGAGAGAGAGGAAAGGAGGAAGTGAGTGAAGGAGCGAGTATGTCACATGGGGAGACGTGGAAAACCAGAGAAAGGTGGAGAGAGGAGAGTATGAAACCAAAAGCAAGGGGAAAGAGGGGTGGGAGATAAGGCTATAGATACGGGGAGGGGGGGGGTAGGCGGGAGAAGCAAAGAGGGGAGGAAGACGAAGAGAGATGGGGAGAGACAGAGGAGGCGAATAGCAGTGGGTGAGAGATTTATCAGAGGAGACGGCACGAGCGGGCGGGGGGAGATGGAAGGAGAGGAGAAAGCGACAGAAGGAGATAGAAGGGAGAAGTGGAGAGAGGAGAAAGAAGGAGGGGAGAGATATATGAGAGCCAAACAAGAGGAAGATAGAGAAAGCTCACCCACTGTCTGCCGGCTGCCTGCTGCCGCCGCTCACTCGTGGATTGTTCTCCCCATCAGATTAAGAAGAGAGAAAGAAAAAGGGTTGAGAAGTCTAGCGCCCCCCCCCCTCCCTTCCCACCCTAAACCACCACACCACTCTTTCTCTGGAGGGCTGCTGCGCTCCGTGCTTCTTTATCTTCTGACATTCTCCGTCTCCCTCGCTCACACTCTCCCACCCAGCTTTCTCCCTTTTGATTCAACACGCACAGAAACATTAATTGTTGTGATTTGAATCCAGCGGCGGGGAGGAAGATCAGTGAGGTGGCAGCTCGGCTAGAAATCCTCTCGTCTCAGAGCCTCCAACAACTTGTGCATATGCGCAGATTGATTTTTGCTCTGGCGTTTGGCTAAAACAACACTGAATCCTTTCAGAGCTGCTGCTGCTGCTGCACTGTGCTCAAAGCCCGTTGCACTCTCGCTTTAGTCCTGCATGGCACTCAGAGAAAAAAAAAACTATTCAGGCACTTGGGAGGTCATTATAGAAGAAATGGTGGCAACGAGAATCCACTATAGAACGTATGAGTAAAGTAAGTAAGTCGTGTTGTTGTCTTTGATTTGATTTGTTGTTCTTTTCTCTCTCCTCTGTCCACTAACCCCAACGGGTCGAGGCAGATGGCCGCCCACCCTGGTTCTGCTGGAGGTTTCCTACTCCACTGTCGCCTCAGTGCTTGCACAAGTGGGGCTGTTGTTTTTTTTTTTTACATAGTTCTGTATTTACTTATATTCTTACAGTGTAAAGTGCCTCGAGATGACTTTGTCGTGATTTGGCGCTATATACAAACAACACTGAACTGAAATTGAACTGAATAGTGGCAGTGTGACACTAATCAAACAAAGCAGCTAAACTGAATTAATCTATATTTTCAGCAAGGATGTTGCATGGTTTTATACATAAAGGCCTTGCTTATTCCTCCACCCACCAGTATCAGCGCTGAGTACACTGCTGTAGAGCTGCACCTCAGTCGGCAGGGTGAGTCAAGATTTCCCAACTTCCATTAAAAATCACATTGTTATTATAGTAAAGCCAGCTCATATTTGCTGTTTTTGCCCTCCGTCATATTTTCAGTGTGCACAGTATCAAAAAGTTAGGTGTATTCAAAAAAGTTGATCCTGTTGGACACTGATGCCACATTCATGTGATATTGGAGGTTTTTCCCAGTTGCTACGTCTACTTGAAGCTTCTATACATCAGATTTAATTTCAGTAAGTCTTTCTGTGGGAGCGAACTAATTGAACAGCCTGGCAGCAGTGCAGACACATTACCTCCCAAAGGTTTTTGAGTAAGGCTTGCCTTTCTAGCCAATCAGAGAAGGCCAATTATTTCTTTCCGACTAGTAAGTTTAACAGCATTCATAATTAGGGTAAATTTATAGTATATTAAATAATACAAGAAGAACTGGGTGGAGCGTGTAGAACAAGCGCCGTGTGGAGCAGAGACGATTGATTTTTTTGTCTCGTACTAACACTAGCTCGATTCCCATGTTACATTTCAGCATTTAAAGCTACTTATTGAGTCTTCAATAAGGAGCGAGGAGCAGTAGCACAAGAATAAAACTGAAAGCTGCCACCGGTAACACTTACGAGTCGTGTATATGGGAATCTTTCTGCTCACTGCCCTCCCCTCTGTTATGCACTGTCATGAATTAGAGAAAGGAAATAGAGAAGCTGGTGGTGGACGGTGGTAAATAGCTTGATGTATTCACCTTAAAACAATAATTACTGTGTCCTCGATAAAACACTTAACAGCCAAATGTATAACAAGTATATAATGAACATTTAACGGCGTACAGTACTTAATCGATTGGTGCCTCCGAGTTTGAACTAACAGATATTTTATCCAGCGTCAGTTTTCTAATCTAACCCTTCCACTGTGTCCCTCTGAATGAATTGCAAAGCACAGCAGCAAATATCCAACGTGGGCACCGGCGTACAGATTCAATTAAAGAGGGACAAAGTAATAAATGAACTTTCATGAACTTTCTTAATAATCAACAGGAAACTGCAGTAAAGATACTGTTCGGGCTGCCTCTTCCTCCTCCTCCTTCTGCACATACTATAGCTTGGGGTTCGTGTATAGGATCACACAGCCAATGTGAAATACATTTATTACATGTACAAAAGCTAACTTACCGTATGGGAAAAGCACGGCTTTAATGAACAAGACTTAACACTTTGTAGTATGAGAGCACTTACTTAATGAGGTATTTTTGCAGTAGGAAATCTCCATGACTGTGCAGTTGATACATGCTGCTTGCCACCTACCCTACCTGGGTGGGTTTTTATTTTGGTAAAAACAAGTAAAACGCATTTGTATCTGGGAATCTGTCTAAAAAAGTGCAAATCATTGGTGATCTATCAGTGCTACGTGTCGGAGCAGCACCTGACATACCAACGGCACAGATCACAGATCAGACACGCTCAGCTGTGAAGCAGTTTTTCACTCTGCTTCTACGAAATGAAATGGACATTGACCATGCTCCAACAAGCCTCCTTCCTCTCTCTCTCTCTCTCTCTCTCTCTCTCTCTCCATTCAGTGTTGTTTCCACACCACTAGATGGCAGACATGCTATACGCTGCTGCTGCTGCTGCTGCCGCCTTTGAAAGCTCCTGTCCCCTCGGCTGAGCCTAATGGCATGTGGCGGCTGGTGCCTGTGAGTAATGCCGCAGGAAAATGCATTCCATAACCTATTGTTCTTATTGGAAAAGAGGCGGAAGAGAGGAGAGGGATACAAACAACACAAACAAGAAAGAAGGCAGAGATGATGACTGACGCCAGGTGAATGCTGCCGGTGACGCCTGCGTGGTCCAATCTCGTGACAGGAGGGAGGGGAGGGTTACTGGGAGATACACAAGCAGAAAAGTGTCCACTGGTGGAGTTGGGTGCATTTAACACATGTGGAGACACAGACGGACACACGGCAACATGCTGCGCAGAAAGCCTTATCTGCAGCGCGTCCTGGAACACTTGTCTTATTTAGAAATTCGCTGCTCTAATGAACAGGTTTGGTTGCAACAAAGGATCCAGCTTGACTGAATGCGAAGCCGCCTTCTGTTGCATCGCTTCCTGCTTTTGGTAATCCTTAAACACAAGTTGGTGCCGGGGTTGAGACTTTTCTCCCATCTTCAATAAGCACACCAGTGACCGCGAAAAGTGTTCACACGCTAATTTTCCTAGTTTATGTTTTGCTGCTTTTAAAATTTAAGATGCTGAGCAGCACAGTTTTGCAAAAGCGGCCACCTTCATTTACCAAAATAAAAAGGAGAGTTACTTGTGAAGCTAATGGGCCGCAATTAGCCAAAGTTAATGACAGAGAGCCGCAAATATATTTAACAGATATTACAGGCAAATAAGCTCAAGAAGTACAAATGAACACAGGAGGGTTGGCTGCAGAAGTAAATAAAGCCTTTGCTGTAATTAGATTCATGCTGATGAATTCTTTCCATCGCACTGTATTGGAACAAGGCCTACAGAAAGCGAGTGGATCAATCAGCGCGAGGGCTGCAGCTACTGTACAGCCTGTACAGTCACTCACACACACACACGCACACACACACACACACACACACACACACACACACAGCGGGACTGGGCACATACACTTTTTGAGAGTGTGCAGCACACAGCGTGATGTTGCAGCGTGGGATCCGTGCAATGCCCACGAGAACAGTGTGTGAAAACCGGGGGGAAATGTATAGATCGTTGTGAAAAGTTGGGTAGTCTGTGGATGCCTGAACTCATACGTATGTTAGGAAATCCGGAGCAAAATCTCAGTGGTGTATGAATATAAAGTCACTCGGTAGTTTTTCTCATTGTTCATTGTTGTTAGTGGCTCATAAATCTCATAAATCAGATTTACATCAACGGTTTACTATGAGGCTACCTTAAAGCACAACAGATACACAGCTACTCTCCTCTCTTTGATCTCACACACACTTAAAACACAAATTCATGCAGCTATCACCCCCGACACCCACCCACCCACATGTGCACTATAACGTGGCAGCACTACAGAAGAAGCACTTATTTGTCTTTCTCAGAATCTACCTAATGCCCCCTCTGCGCTCACACAACCTCCTTACTCTCTCTATCCCTTAATGCTACAAGAGAGGAGAGGCAAACAAAACATTTTTGGGTTCGCATCAAAAAAAAAAAGAAAAAAAAGAAAATGAAAGGAGGTCGGGGGTTCAGCTGGCGGTGTTGCTCATGTGTGATGCTTGATTTTTAGATCGTTATATCCTCCCGAGAACCCGCAGAATACAGCTCGTACAGCACAGGCAAAGGCCGGACGCCGATTTGCTGGAATCTACTTTGGCTTGTCTCCCCACTGCTGGCTGAATAGGGGTTCCCCATCAAAGTGCTTGTGACCTTTGGGAGAGAGGGGCAGGGGTTTGATAAGGCTTTTTTGGTCAAATTGGGCGCACAACGAGCGCGGGCACAGTGACTGCCCGTTTATTGACTGCCGCCACTGTAAGTAAGGCAGAGAGCCGCGCTGCCCACGCTGCTGGTGCTCTGGGTAGTCAGCTGCAGAGCCGGGGTATTTATATTTTAGGCTTCTTTGTTGGACGGACATTGTTTATTTCAAGTAATATTTGTATAACACTGCTTGTGGTTGTAGTTTTTTATTCAAATTAAAGCTGGGTGCAGTAGAAACGTGGTATATAGATGCTACTGTGGTGATTCAGAACTGTGGCAGTGCGCCTCACCTTAGATGCTGTTATGTCACCCACACATTGATTACTGGTGCTTTTAATATCAACAGATCACTACAAAGTTAACATCGCAGTATAACTGTAATGTATTACAACATGTAAATTGTGCAGTTCTGCACATATTTGTAACATTTAACATTCGTGGCTAATAACTACCTGTTGACACAGTCACTCAGTCCCGATCAAAAGTTTAAGACCACTTGACAAATGGCAAAAACTCTCATGTTGCATGGTCGGATCTTAACAGGGCTCCAGGCAGAGAGGAAATGGGAGGGAAACGACGCTTACAGCTGATCAAAGGTTTAGGACCACATGCCTTTGAATGCCTGCCTTCTGTCAGGTAGTTGTTACACCCTGAAAAGGGAGGAAACCAAGAAAGATGTCGCACACGGACTTCACTTTACGGCATCTTTATGTAAAATCAATTATAAAACACATACACAGACGTAACAATTTTAAACAATAGTTTGACATTGAAATTACATGTGACACGTGCTTTATGTAGAGTGAAGGTACCGCGACGAGAGCTCCCTCTTCAGGAGATGACAGGCATAGTCAATCAATCACAGAGTGAGATCTGCTCTAAAGATTGAAGATATTTCCCATTTCTGTCACAGACCTGTAGTTTGTTACCTTGCCATGTCGCAATTATTTTAAATGATGACACATTTACATTATAATTTTTTTAAATTAATTAACCCTGACCCCTTTGAAGTTATTTCTTCTTTGGTTTTAACCATGCTATTTATAACTTTAATGTATATGAAATCAATGTTACTTTCTGTCTACCACACTGTCGTGAGGCAAAAAATAACGCTCACTTTTTGAATGTGGTCAGGTCGTTTCACTGCATGAGCATTGTCGCCATCGCTGCTGAGGTTGGATGCAGTGAGACAGCCGTGTGGAATTTCTAAGATGATCCTGAGAGTTATGGAACAAAACAGTCAAGTGGAAGATCCCAAAAAAATGTCACCAGCACTGAGCTCTACTCCCTACCTGGAGTCTTGTTAAGATCCAACCTGGCAACACACTACCACATGGCCTTGGATTGAAAATGTTTGAATGGAAATGGTATGTCTACTGTAAATATAAGTACACCCCTAACAGACATCCGTTTTTGATGTACAGGTCTCTTTTCGTCTTGCATGGCCAAATGGTTGGAGAGCGAGGGACGAGTTACACTGCAAGTTATACGGGTACAGCTGTGCACGTGACAAATAAACCCCTTGAATTTGAACTTGAACTATTTTTAAATCATGGCTTGAAAACCAATTTAAATTTTTGGACATTTAATGCTCAGTAGAGTTTGTTTCTTAATTGCCTCCATGCGTTGCTGTTTTCTCTTATTTTATTCTATTAAATTTTATTTTAACAAATCCTTGTGATTATACCTAATTATACGTGTCTTACTCTTGAGTGAGAGGTTGATTTCCTGTGAGTCATAGCATCATAAAGACGTTTCTTAATGTAAAGAACTTCTCCTCCTATAAGGATTCCTGCTTACCTTGTACCACTGACCTACACTTCCAGTAGCGATTATGATAAAGTTGACTTTCCCACAAAGAAATTTGACAATTTGGCAGCAGTGACACACTGACGTGTAAAAAATGCAGATACCACCGTAAACGCACGACTTATTGTCTCTCACTCTCTTTGAGTGCTTTAGATATTTCAAAATGGGTTCTCTCCATTTATATGTGCATAATCCTTTGTCAAACTCTGCTCCTTTCTCAATTTAGCCTTCACTCACAGGGCCCGACATCCTGAAATCCACTTAAAGTAGTTTCCTGTCAAAGGAAATCAGACAAAAAGGACATGTAATCAACAATCACCCACTACACATCCATCTGCCCTGTCTGCCTTTGTACCATAGTTTTTATAGCGCCCTCTGATCCAATTGATTTCATACGCCATGTAATTTTTACGGGTTTGTCTTGAGCCATATGCTGAAATCCACACGTCACCGCGTCTACAGGATGTAGCAATAAGTGCACATTCACTCACTTGATAATTTTCTTTTGTTACATGGCACATATGAGAACATGTCAAGGATATATACGCATTTGAAATATAATGCATGATTAGAACCGCCACACAACAGAAAAAGGGAAAGTAATAAAAAAAGTGAAGACAGAAAGAGACTCTGGCGCAGAAGAAGGGACCAGAACCAAGAGATCTGCTGCAGTAAGAAAGCCTGCAAACAGTTTCCTGTATGTTTCCATCAAACAGCGCGTCCCGCATAGAAAGCGTTCCCCTTTCTGCGTCTCGGTCCCTCGTCGGACGTAAATTTAGTTAGATTCTGATTTAGTTTATCAAGGTTGAAAGCAAGTAAAAAAAGCATTAAAAAACTAAAGAGATGATTGATGGTGAAGTTGATGAACCACACAGGAAGCTAAGATAGGAAGGTAAATGTAATAAGTTCAGAGGAGTCAACACAACTTTTTTTTTCTTCCTAAATTAAAAGACGGCTGTTTTGGTGAGCATGCATGTAACCTAATCTAGCTGACACTTTTAATCACCGCATCAGCCAGCACCGCAACTGTTTAATAAATGAAGCATCATGTCTATTTCTAATGAACACACACACACACACACAGAAGCATGTGTTAATCTAGAGTGACACTGACTTTAACAGCCACTTTAAATGTCTTTATTATTTTAAAGCACTTTATGAGTTGCCCGTGGCGTGGAGGAGTATGAGCTTCAACAATAGCTGGTGCTGTCTAGTTTATGTCCTTCTCCCTCCAGTCCTTTCTGCCAATGTCAGGTTGCAGTGTGTATACGGATGGAGAGATACATGATCATTTCATTTTATGATAACTTCAGCGAGTTCTCCAGTGACTTCAATAAAGTTGGACTTTCACTCCACAGAGAGTCATAGTTGTGGCGTCTTGTCCAGGTCAGTCTTTGCTTCATTAGCTCCAGTAACCACTTCTTTATTAGAAGGACCCTGGACTTGCTCATAGACTCAACTCTTCTGCTGAACCACGACCTTTAGCCCATCAACGTCCGGTGCTCATGAAAAATGGCGCTCGTTATTGGCCACTAAAACTATAATACGAGAAGGTCCCAAGTCTTACTGCTGTAATCTAGTTTGTCTAAGTGTCAGAAAGCTTTTCTAGAAACTAGATGTATGTAAATGCACAGTTGGAATGGCGTCCCTTTGAGTAATCTCTTCGTTTGCACCATAATTTCCGTTTTTAGTAACTACGTTTAGTTTAGATCTATGATGACGAGCCACCAAATTTATCATTGTCACCATCTTCTGAAAACACTTCCATACAACTAAACCAAATCCTAAATGTGTTTGCCTCGCAATTGCATCCAAATGGCACAACAACAAGTGGTGAACTACTTCTATACTTGCTTCAGTGCATGTTCAGTCCAAGTTTTCCTTTGCAATGATGAATTTTTACCAATATACTGAGATGATTACTCTGTGAGCTTAAGTTCGTCTGAATTGTGTAGGAAAAGCCACTGGCCGCTGGTCTGATAAATAACTAACTGAGTGCAGTGTTACCGCAATCAATATAGAAACAAAGCTATGAAAATAAGACTCAAGTTGTAGCAAACCGTAACTTTCCTTTATCAGTCATAACAAGCGCTCCACCCTTTGACAAAATATTGCGCTGCCATCCGATCATTTGGAACGAAGCCACTTTGTCCAGGAAATGAATGTTTTCAGCGTGGCTACATGGACAACTGCCCAAAAATAAAACACTGCGATGCTTCGCACACACCGTCATCAATACCTTCCCAAATGCAGGCCCGGGGCGAATTTCCACCACCACATTTTCTCACAGCTCTCTGGGGTAATGGGAAAATGTGCTTTAAAAAACCTTTAGGCTGTCAGTCACCGGGACTCACCACTAATCAATGAGTCTCCGCCGTGGAAGCGATCGACACGAGGAGAGAGAGAAAATATGGACGTGCTGCATTAGTAAACATGGGCGGTCTAACCTGTGTTTGACCTTCACTCTAATCAGTATTTTCAATGTGGCTTGTGTTTAATTTTAAGTCCTGGTTTGTTTGTTTGTTTGTTTGTTTTTTAATCCTGCCTGAAAATGCATGAAACTAAAACTGAACCAGTTCCAGCTCTTGTTATTAAAAATCAAAGACCCGTCGAGAAGAAGGGAACATACTCGACAACCTGGAGATTTTGGCAGATGCTGTTTGTATGAATCCTGACATCGCTAAGTCTAAAGCATAAAAAGCAATAAAGAGATGCAGATCAAATAATGTTGCTCTCTCGTGCTGCAAGTCAATAAAACGTGTAAAGGTCAGTAAAACATTGAGACCTTCCTCATATTTAAAAAAAAAAGAAAACTTTTGATTAGAAAACTCGCGAATGTGTCTGAACTAGAGACAGAGGAAGATTACCTCTATCGTGTCACAGGCAAGTGGAGAGAAATCTCCCCGACACATCCATGCACTTATCAGCTTTGAAACGACACAATGCTGGTACCAGGGAGACTTAAATATTAATTCCCAGCCTGGTGAATATAAAAATAAATCCTTTCGCTAATCATGCCGAGAGATGCTCGCCGGCGGTAAAAAGGTTTTGTGTAAATTACTAAGAGATTAGTTCCTTCACTGGTTTATCTACAGGTCCAAACCACAGAGGTGCATTCCTCAAGCACCTAAAATTCCTTTCTAATTTCCTGTTGGAATGTAGGGATTTAACACGTGTGTGTGTGTGTGTGTGTGTGTGTGTGCGTGTGTGTTTTAAATGTCCCAGCAGCGCCTTTGAAATCCTGCGATTGTCTCTGGTGAAACAAGATAGTGCTGGAGCTTTGAAGGTGTAAAGCTGTGACAGGATGGTATTACCTGCGCCGAGATACCGCCACACAGGAAGTTTTGACCAGTTGGACGTTTGTCACACGCGATGAAGGAGACGCTGTCCTGTCACGGGATTAGAGTGAATTAGCCGAGGCGGGCGCCAGTCAAAAACGCAACACCAGTTGTATTTTCTTACGTGCTTTTAATCTTTGTCGGAAAATAAACATTAAAGGCAAAAAAGAACTTAAGCTTCCCTCTCTGTCACGTAGCTACACCCCATAAGCGCTGATTACTGCCCTATTTAGTGGACATTTTTGCTTTTGAACAGGGAGATAAAAAAAAAAAGTAGAGGGATATTCTGTATCACACACTCAGCAAAAACGTTAAAGCACCTTAGCAGATTACCCCCCTGCTCGAGGCCTCCCTTCAATATGATAATATACTCAGGGAACATTGAACAATGTGCTTAATATTGAAATAGCCTATTTGCCTGGATGGGACAGTTATAATACCCTAATAAAACACAGAATTCCCATCACCCTCTGCTGCTGACCGGAATCAGCACAGATCTGTGTTACAAAAAGGTGAGTATTCACCCATTTTTTTCACGGTCTGCTCCCTGTTGCACATGCAAGTTCACTAGAGTGCATAGTCTTCCTTGTGCTCTCTCAGGCTACACTGGCTACTCGCCTGAGTCACAGCTGATCAATTAAAAGCTCATTGATCTGTTAAGGAAGCGCTAGGAAAGATGGCAGGAAATGTGGGCGCTACTTTGCCACATTAAGCCTCTCCCAAACACCGCCCCGTCAACATTAAACACACACTCCGAATTAATAGAAGATCCAATTACATCAGTGAAGAGGCATTACAGCCGTGCAAATGCCTAATGGCACGTGTTACTGCGTGGAAATGCATAATCAAGGTGATGTGGTGAGCTAAGAAAGTAACAAGTCCTTTTCTTTGTATGTTTCTTCCTGAGAAGCCACCATCAAAGGTCTGCACATCCTCACGCAGGCGCGCATCACCGACTGTCGCTTGGCGTCCGTTAGATTCCAGTGATATGTGCATGTGTGCAAATTGTGTTCATTTTCTATAAATTCTTTTAGACACAGATAAAGAGCTTAGGCCTACACACCTTTCCACCTCTTGATGTTTTTTCTTTCTCCTTTGTCATTTTCTCAACCCTCTCAGGCTGAATATATTATACACACTCACACACACACACACACACACACACACCCCTGGAGCTTAATTTGCAATAGAAGACTACTTCATTTGAATGTCTTTGATGTAGCGTGGCTTTGCTCAAATGAAGTATCTGATCCCAATACCCTGGACAGACCCACATGGGCATGTCTGTGTAACCAACCACCACGTGCATCCTCACATCCCGCTAGCAGCCATTTTACTTTGTGATCCTCACCTACAGTTTATACACCGCCCTGGCCCATACCCGTCTACCCTTCCCCGATCCAATTAATTTACAATTTTAACAAGTGTGCTTACGTGCCTCATTATCTGGGTAATTTATGGAAATAGGGTCTTGGGTTTGGTCCTCCTGTGGCCACATGGTCTTGACATTCTAAACTTGTCGTTGGCCTACAGTGTGTTGGCTTAAGGAAGGTGGCAAAAGTAGAAAGAGGGGCATTGTCCTTTTCACATTTTTGATTGTGAATGAAGGATTTCTGCTTAATAATATATACTCCACAAAGAGTCATGGTTGTGACATCTTGCCCTGGTTAGTCTTTGTGTCATTAGCTTCACTAACTTTATGCGTTGAGCAATGTTTGCATTGGACGTTCTATGCAACGTCCAATGCACTGTTCGTTGCATGTTCTGAGATAAATCCCCAACCAATTCAGCACTCTTTATTAATAGTTACAACTGGAAACTCTTAACAAACAGTTTAGCTTTTTTAGCATCTGTGTAGCTTCCCATTGCAGCATTGTTTTCATTTAAAACTCACCATTGCTTTCCTCTGAAGTGCTTGCTCCAGTGTTCTAGCTGTGATCTCTGCTGTGGAAAACGTCTAGTGTTCCTAATGAACATAGGCTTTGTATTTGTTAGTGGTAGCCAACGTCTTGTGGAACCCCATCCAGCCTTCTGGCACTGGCAGCCAGCCTCCTCTATCTCGTCTAGCAATAACCAGACACTTCGCCTTAGCCACCTCCCAAACCAGACATCCCCGCTACCTACACGTGACCTTCTACCTGTCACACCTTCACTCACCTTAGACTCTCAGAGAAGTCCAGTTTGGTACTGTTCTTACCTACTAGTCCTGCCCTGTAGTCCCTCTGCCCACCTTTGTCTCTCCTATAGACCTAGACCAGAGGCTTCAGGTGGACAGGAAGGTAACACCCACACTCTCCGGATACACACAGAAAGTGCCTAAAGATTAAAGTGATGCATAACAACTACAGCATCCCAAAGCCCGGGTTTGGGGGAGCCGAACACGTTCAGAATAACAACAAACGTCCTGGTATTTTCTAGTTGCTTTGGGGGCATGCATTGGTGGAGTGGCAGAGAGCAAAAGCAAATATACACACACTTGCTTATCCAGTCTCAGCACCATCTTGTGTCTTATTGGGGCTAATCCTGTGTGTACACCCTCACTGCTTACAGATGCCCTTATAGACTCCACCAGCATCGACAAACACACAGAGCCATGCTGAAGTGCTCAATTGAGAGCACGAGGATGCAGCAGAGAATGTGTTAAAATGACCAACATGTGCAAACAAGCTGGCAGGCAGCAACCCCAGAAGTACTAATTATGATGATGAGGGAGTGGGCAAGAGCCGAGGCATATTAAAAGGCATGTGCTGCACAGCATTAGTACGCTGCTGTTGAATCATTTGTTAGCCTAGTGAAAATTAATCATTGTAATCTAACTTAGCATGGCAGGGCTGTGACAACCAAAACACAAATTTCACAAAAGCTAAAACAAAAATCCAATTATTTCCCACAAACCTATCAGGAATCCTCACATAAACCTTATCATTAGCTTCAAACTTCAACAATACGCTTGTTGGTAAATAAGAGCATTGAAGCCAGTCCTCTGTCTGCCAGTAAAAATGATGCTACTGCCTGTTAGCTTAGCATAAAGGATGAAAAAAGGGGGCGACTTCTCTTAACATTTCACGTGCTTGATTGAGATGTCACATTTCAATTATTTATTTAGCATTACACATGTACAAAAACCAAGTCAACTAGAAAACACGCATGAAGCACGACATTACGAACCAAGAACATTAGCATCAACACAACAAAAAGTCATCGGTGTGCTGAGAACGATGGAATACAGACAAGCACAGAGACCGGTCACCAAGTTTAAAATGGCCTTGAATTTAGTCTAAGATACCAGATGACTTAATTTTATTTCCCTGTGCAGGTTGTTCCAAGTGTCTGGAGGCACAGTGCTAGACGCTGATAGCAGATATGTGTTCTGTGATCTAAGATTGAGATACGAAGACACGGTCCAGAATAGCTTCATTAAAGAGAACATAAGAGAACATGGTGTAAGGAATTCACTGTGGGATCAGTCTTCTCCCTCTTGTTGTGTTTCATTACATGTGTATTCCTTTAACACAGTGCAATTTCTTTGGCACGATATGCTTTTGATCTCAAAGCATGTGAACCGGGCACAAACAGGACACGATATCTGAAAGGAGCGATAGTCCCGAGTCAATCGATCAGAGTCCCTCAAAGGAAAAAAAAATAGATCTCAGTTCCCTGTGCGACGTCCACCTCAGCTACCCCTGAAAATGATTAAAAAAAATCTCGACTCTACGCTTTCTGAACAAACCTTCTTGACCTTCAGGGTGCGCAGACAAGGTGCCACAAACTCTGAAGTGTTCGTTCGGAGGGTTTGTGTTTGAAGTGTTGGACGGCTGCTGTTGAGGAGAGGGTCTGCGTCGAGTAAGCCTTGAAAGGACACACGTATATGTGTCTTATCATAAACACTGCTTCTGTGCCTTTATTACTTGGCGGGTCAGTTGATATTGAACATGGATTTTGTACCTTTTCACTCTCTCCGTCGACTGTGGAAAATCTTAAATCTCTGTGTAGAATAGCGAATCTATGTCATCACACTGACTGCAAACAGAAAGCACTGTCGCCATAGCAGCCAGTTTTATCCACTTTAATTTGTTTTTGTGTCTAAATTTACCCCTTCGCGTACTCGATAGAGAAACGCCACCTTGTTGCCCTCCATTCGTTAGAGGCACAGACTTCTGGAGTTTAGTTTTGATGTTGTCTAGCCTTAGTTTGCTTGTTTACGTCGGAGGACAAAGGGGAGGCTGATAATGTGGCAGCAGAGTCATGGCTGCTGGCCCTCTCTGATGAAGAGAGAGGTGTGTTTGACTAATTACCCTGGTGGTCAGACCACTTGTTTTTCCAATGCCTCATTTTTATGTCTCCTCTCTCTCTCTGGCTCAGGTTATTTTTCTCTTTGGTTGCTGGGCACACGCGCCGAGCCATGACATGTGGAGCTGATATTTGCATTTGAATTAGCACTTTGAATCAATATGTATTGATTACCTGCAATTACCTTTCTTTTCTTTCTGCATTCACCATTTGTAAAAAGGGTATTTTTTTTACTCCTGCCAAGGAGTCATTTCTCATTCTTTCCATTTTCTTCCGTTTTGCTAGCCTACTTGGAGTCCAGGTTCAGGGCTGATTTAACTGTAGTTCACCTTGACCACGGGCCAGGAAGAAGGTGAGTAATGCGCAAACTATTGTTTGACATGAAATCTATAATCTGCAAAGTGGATCAAACAACTCATAAAGGCATCCGTCACTTCATGGCAGTCACTTTGGCCTGTGGCGTTTATGAGAGCAGTCCAGTTACTCCCAGGAGCTGAAGACTGGTTGTGTGTTAGTTTGTATTTGACACGCAGACACCGGGAGTGCATGCAAACTCCAGACAGCCAAACTGGGCATCAAACCCGGGTCCTTCCAGCTGTGAGGCGACCACTACTACTGCACCAGTGTGTCGCCCGTGATTTGACATTACATTATGAGCTATCCACAGCGATATGGCTACAAGTCATGTAGAAGAAGAACGCCACATACTTTTAACCTACAGGTCATCACAAACTCATCATCATTTCACCCGCGTCATATCAGTTGATCTTTTTAACATTCTGATAATTAGTTTGCTTGAAGACATAAAGTATAAGATATGTTTTCTCCTTCTTAAACTGTACATATGAACGTTTATAATAGGAGAGTTGTTTTTCTAAGAGTGGTTCATCCATGGAACCTGTGATAGTTTGACACTGAGCCTCGTCTCCATTATTTACATCTCTGTTGTTATGCCCTAGAGTGATATGGCCGTTACTATTGTCTGTGTACACAAACCCACTCTCGCTGTTTTCAGTGTTTGGGTTCCATCTAGTCTCCTGATGAAGAGCTTTGTGCGGGCCACCTGCGCTCAGGGTCTGGATGAGCAACAGCTCTGATTGCAAGGTGGATGGAGCACATACGCAGCCAGGGAAGCGGCACCCTGCTGCGGCTAAGTGACACTTTAACACACAGCACATTCTGTGGATCTGGGTGTCCACCCAGACGGTGGGCTCGGCCACGTGTCAAAAGATTGGCTTGTTGTAGGTTTCAGAGGACCTAACAAACCAGAGAGACGAAAGCACAGGGTGGTTAACAAGAGGAGCGATTACATGTTTCTAATGGTGAAAAATCAGGACGGATTCTTCAGCTCGTTTTAAGGGTTTCCTCATCAAATCAGTGTGACATATTTGACCAAAGTGAGGCAGGGAATGCATATCTTTGAAAGGCCGTATGTGTGTTTATGTGTGTTGGGACAGATGGTGTCTGTGGGGGTGGTGAGTGATAAAGTGTGTAACCCAGTAATGATAGTATTAGTTGGGAGAGCTGCAGGTGGCTCATCATGATGTTTGCCTGCTAAACCGCTGACTTATGGTCCTGGGTTAAAAGAGACAATACTTATCTACTGGTGAGTGGGAGGCACTATGGTTGTCGCTGTCTCTCTTTATCACTCTGTGTCTATTTTCAGTATTTTGAAGATACAACCCCAAAGAACCAAAAGAAAACAGGTCTTCTCATTAGTTTCGGTGACATGCTGGTCCACTGCGTATTGATTTTACATGAAAAGTGGGCTTTCGATTGACCCGAGGATGAACAAATGATGACAGACATGATAAAACATCTGGCTAATAGGATGAAAAAGCAGCTTATCAAGAAGCTTACATTCATACAGTACATCCCTCCTAACCCAGTCTAACCCTGTGAACCAATTTCAGAAATGATGGGTAAGAAAAGAAACAAGCTAATGGGCTAAAGTGGGATTCTCAAACACAAATTACCTTCACCTAATCACTACACATGGGGCTGCTGGAACGTCAGGCAGAAGAAACAGCGAATTCATTGAATTAAAATATCATTCTAACTCACCGAGGTGAGGCGCGCTGCACTGCACGTGCTGCGCAGAGTTGTGCCTGGAAAAGAGCCGCTTTGTCCTCGTTCAGTCTCATACAACATTGGTTTATGAGAAAGGTTAAATGCAGTTGTATTTATGTGCACAAATATGGTTGGACTTTAGTAGCTAGTAATGGCGAAGTATGCATGAAGCAGCTGATTGGCAGGCAGGAAGATTCCTGATTAATGAAGGTGCAGCCAGTTCAGCTTGGGGACATCCGAGTTGCCTCTCTTCTTTGTGCAGATATGGCTCTGGTGGCTTCATCATCACCATTATCATCAGCCGGATCTACACTGGGCTCAGTCAGCAACTTCTTCTCTGGGGCCGGAGTTCTTTGCTGGAAAACTGTGGATTGGTGCTTAGAGAAAACAGTTAGGAAATCCAGAGAGACCTGGGGGTAGAGTCACTGCTCCTTCATGTTGGAAGGAGCCAGTTGAGCGTGTGCAGGCATTCGATTGTTAGGAGAACTGTAGGCAGAGCCGGAACACAGTGGATTGACTATATATCTTATCTGACCGGGGGACACCAAACGGGAAGCTGAAAAATATTGCTGGGCAAACAGATGCCTGGACTAGCCCAATTAGCCTGCTACCACCTGCTAGCAAACAATCAAATCAATGAATGCTGGCGAAACCTTAAAGATACTTAAAAAGGAAGGGCTATCAACAAAATACTCATGTACATATGTTCTTTTAATTGTTACCCACACACCACACATGTACCTAAGGCAATTATTTAGTTTTTTATATATCTTCGGAATAATAAGCAATAAGCATTATATATTGGTAAAGCATGTACAGTAGTACAAAGTACATAAGTACGTTCTTCAATCATCTACTAACTCAGAAGAGCTATACAGACTGTACTGTATATGAAGAAGCAGACACATTGTGAGGGCTGAATGTAACTTTCTGCAGTCACTGTTAATAGGTTGAGAGTCTTTGACCTGAGCGATGAGAATTATTCTCTGACTTTCAACAAGGCCAGTACAGGACCAGATGAGTGGTGTGGGAGGCATAGGGAAGAAAATCAAAGGTCCAGCAAATTATCATGAAGGAAAAAAATATATTTAATAACAAGACACTTTAAGGTGACAGCTCTTGATTTCAATCTCACCTGACTTGGGAAACATATAAGTAACACTGCTTCTCACATGCTTATTTGCTTTACAGGAAAAGAGGTGGGAGGTGCTATACCCTATATGAAAAGACCTGTTGCTCAGAAGGTCACGACCTTTCGCCTTGGCATTAATTTCAGTTCTTGAATCTTTTGGCGAAACAAGTCAAAAGTCATCTCAGCATTGCACAGAGGTTGCAGGAAAATCCTCAAAGTTCACATCAGTTTCTTGCCAACAGTGTGAACTTGTGTCAGCTTTAAGAATTCCGGGCAGTGGTGTATCTGCAGTGCATGGCGGCCTGTTACCATCAAAAGCTAGGATCAAAAGCATACCAGTGTCACGTAGTAAGTAGGGCGAACACATCAATAATCTCTTTATAGATACATTTCTTTGTTGTTTAAGCACAGAGGACTGCTTCGCTTGTCATTTCACATACGGTCCGCGGAGTTTCCTCAACAGAAAATTGCGTGTGAACGCTACACGACTGTTGCTCAAAGAAAGATAATTACTGTCGGTGACCGCGGCTAAGTTGACGTGCCTGTTGGCCTCGCAGACGCGTGTATTCATCATGTTCGCGACTGAATGGAAATGAAGTTGCCCTGATGCCATCGCGCTGCAGTCGATGGCTCCAGGTATACCGTGGAAATGATCGGGTTTGTGTAGGCAATTTGCTGTGGAGTGCATGAGTGGGAGTGAATTAAAGAAATGTCCAACCAATATTATGAGGGAGGGAGGAGAGAGATGGGGACCGGGGTTGGCCTGTGCATGAAAACAGAGGCCTCCGACAGTAGATGTTGGAAGATACATTTACATAACCTGGGTGGATAAAAGATACAGCAGTGAGGTAGGGGGGTGGGGGGCGCGGAAAGGGGAGGGGAGCGGGAAGATTAAGTAATTATCCTTTCAAGCCTAATTTGAGGTGCTGTTTGAAATTAACCTATGCAAATGAAGTGGCTAAATCACACGGAGGACTACAGTGACTCAGACTCTACGGGAGCGAGACTGGCTTTCAAATCTTGCCGCAATACCATCAAATGCAAAATGCCCAACTGAAGTGAATGTTCATATGGTTTAATATTAAAAAAGATGACGTTAATAACTAGTGAGCATTTTGCAGCAACGTCCGGAAACATGACTCCAGGTGAACATTGTGTATATACAGTGTTTACAGTATATCCACTTTGAAGGTGATAATATTTTATGTTCTGCTTCCATAAAGAGAAAATAAATTAATGCAGGGCTAAAAAAAACAGTGACAAACAGTGACCGTAACAGTTGCTGCTTTAGAGAGACAACAAAGCCCCAATCACATTAAGAAGGAAACAGAATTTGGCTCAATAACAGGAAAGCTGCTTCACTAAAATATGGATGGGAGAATATACAGTCCAATTTACGCATGTGGCGCATACATAACGGGCAAAAGCTAATTACAGGCTACGGTTGCACAGTGGGGTTCCGCGTAGCTCAGTGCCTGCCGAAGCAGGCGATGACATTCAACCTGTAAACATGTTAACCCCCTTATCCCGGGCAGGGGATTAGAGAGACCCGATGTCCCCAGAGAGATGTGTATGCATAAAGGGGAGATCCATAAGTCGAGTCCACCCAAAATCCAAAACTAAAAGTGAAGCCAACACACAGTATCTCAAACATGTCAACAAGTATAGAACAAGTACACTTGGAACCTGGTTTCTCTAAGTTGCTTCAGTAGGTGTAAAGGCAGTAAAGTGTTGATTCAGCTTATCTTATCGGCTGCACAACACTCGTTCGGAACCAAAGAAATCATCCCATAACATCATGCATCGGAAACCCCACAGCATCCCAGCACGATCCTTAAGCTGGCACAGGCCCATGACTGTGACCTCCTGTAATGACCTGCAACGGTGCGGGGTCCCGAGTGTGCGTCTGTGTGAGCGCGAGAAGAAAAGAGGAAGCGGAGCACACGTGTTTAACTGGCAGAGATGAAATTAAAAGTGGTGATTTCCCTGTCGACTGCTCGCTCTGAGCAGCTGCTCGCTTCTCTTCGTGGTGAACATGTTGTTATTTATTTCATAAAAGTCTTGTGTTTTTTTTTTCCTAATCACGCACTCTCACCCATCTGCGTACATCCGCTTACCAGCTCTTCCTGTTCGCTCGAGCTTGCACTCCTCCAGATTCACTCTGCTCAGCTTTGTTTATTCTCTGTCTACACATTCAATTGGTCAAAATCAGATTACGGTTATTTATAAAGATCAATGAAAACACTGGTAATTGTCTTGGCGACGCGTACAGAGGAATTTATGGTAGCTCCAGCTAAGCACATCCATGCAGGCTCAGCAGGACCTCTCATTTTTTGAACAAGGTGGCGCGGGCAAAAGGCAGCACGAGTCAATCAACATTTAAATACTTATTATTGTTTCATTCTGTGCATCCATGCAGCATGGCACGCCGCGCAACTAGATGGACATTATGAAGAGCCTGCTCGGGATCATCATGTGATCTAAATGCAAATTTATGAAGGGTGTGAAAGCGCTGAGGAAGTTATTACCTACATGGATGGCTTTGATGAACAGCTTGCAGTGTTTGAGGCAAATACCAAAGTGGAGGATTGCATCCATGTGATTAAGTTGATTAATTACTCTTTTAAATGTATTCCCTCTCTCTCTTTTTTTTTTTACACCTCCTTCAACCTCAAGTAATCACTGGAGGTGTGTGCAGAAACCGTGAGGCGACTTATTCGACAGTCTTGTGAACTCACGTGTTTCTGGTTGGCGCAAGCGCGAGGAGCCCACGTGTAATCAGCACCAACGTACGGAAGAAAGACCCTTGCGACCAGGTGAGGCGATGGTGTGCGCGGGGAGCTGGCTGCATAATGTAAAGCCGAGCAGGCTTTCAAGATCAAGCCAACGCCATGAAAACGTTCTCATCAAAAAGAAACTTTACAGCCCATGAAATCTTAAAAACATCACTGAGCGGCGCTGCCCTCGCATATGAGAATGTGTAGTCATGCCTCCCTTTTAATCTCTCGTTTCAACCAATGCTCATTTATGTTAGAAACCACCAATTTGTGTCAGTACATGGCAATGACTCCCAAGGACATTTGCAGGCAGCCCGAAACGCACGCCGATGTGACATCACTCGGTGACAAACCCACTTAAAGATAAACTCTTAAAAACACACTTTCCGAAATAAAAGTCACCTTTGGAGGGGATGGGGGTGGGGGGGTACTGAGTGACTAAAATGAAAGCAATTTCTGCCCTTTTGAAATGTAAATGTGCAGCGATTTGCTGAATACCTTTGAAGAAATCATATTATTAAGAATCAGATGTCACTATGCAGCCACCATTGATATGAAGTTCATAACCTTAAATGAAATATATTTCTCCTTCTTGCAATTTCTTCACCCTTTTCACTTCTTCCTAAGTAGAGACCGGGGCTTTGTGCAAAAAGGTCATACGGCTTTCATGGGGCTCATGCTCACCTGCTGACAGGCGAATGTCATCACTTTCCTTTAAACTTAGTAATGATTCGTTTTACAAGCCGGCGTGCACCGGGGCGTCTCCTCGCGTGGTGATGTTTTTTGTGTTTATTCCCACACAACACGAGAAGAGGGGGTGCCACACAATACAATGCTAAACATTTATTTAGTCGTGCTGCATAGTTGCTGATGATGGTGATGGAGGTTTCTCAGGCTGTAACAAAATGACATCACGTTCCCAAAGCGTTGTGGATATCACACGACTCATCCATTGTGATCGTGGCTCTGAGTCACTGTGGATCATCAGCAACAGTTTATCTATACTCCCCATATATAATAATATATAATAATAATAATAATAATAATAATCTTGCTTTAACTTGAGCCAAAAAGCTAGTATGGCATGAAAAACACCTTATTTCTGGTTGACATCTTCAAAACAGGCGAGGGCTTCTTTTTCAAAAAATACATGGTAGGTGGAAAGAGGCACTTGCATACTCAAAAACTAATTTAACAAGCGGTGTCAGATATTTCTCTTTCCAGCCGCATTAAAATTCCCACAGTGGAGTTGCATTTGTCATAGAAACTACTCCCGATTCCACCGAGATGAAACTGGAGCAGATTAGATGACTTATTCTGCTTGTTCACCGCACAAAAAGGTTTCAAAAATTACTTATCTGTGACACAGGGGTGCTCGAGTGTTGTCTTTCTCTGGTCTGATGAATGATATCACAGCGGATGTTTGTTCTTCAGCAGTTTCTGGGATAAAGGAACTATGAGCTCATGTCATGAAAGGCAGTTGTGAGGGAGCTTTGTGCTTTATTGGTCTTGGGATTCACACACACTCGGATGAGCTGTGGAAATTCACTTTTAGTGTGAAGCGGATGAGAATATACAACATTTGATTCTGCACATTTATATAAAAAAAAAAGAAACGACTTGTCCCTCTGACTGATATCACACGAACGGGCACCACATCACAGCGCTCTGCGAAAGACCTCCTCCTGCTTGATCCGCGGTAGAATGACCAGGCAGACATCCATACGGGAGGAACACAATTATTCATAGCAGGATTTTCATGGGACCCACGAGAACGTTTTGTCCTGATGATCACACAGGGAAAGTTTTGATTTAGGTGCAGTATTTTCCATTTGTGTAACATAAAGGAAACCTACTATCAGAACTGCAATGCGATCTAATATTCACATCCAGCAGGGGGCCGTTAAGGTCTCTATGACGACTACTATTTATAGAACATAATAGACCTACGCAGCCCTACAATTTTTGCAACTCACGCTCATTGAGAAACCCGTCAATAGTAAATCACGTCTTCTTCAAACCCCGGCGCCTCGCAATTTAACCGTACAATGCAAAGCTATTTCAAAACCTGTCTCGACACTTGCGACCTCTATTCCAGCCTTTTCTCTCCTCGCTCTCGTTTCTCATGCTGGCTCTGTATTGTTTCAGTCCATATTATTTTGCTCCTATGGAACAGAGGTGTGTGCGTGTGTTTTTTTTTCAGGGAAGAGCAGCGCGTCGTAGCTGCTGAGCCCTGGCAGTTGTTCGGGTACACCATGCTCACTTGCTGAGCACTGCTGCCTTCTGGCATGGATGCCAGCAGTTATCTCTGGCAACGAGTGCTTCAAACTTTTTCAGCTTCCTTGTCACATACACTGAACATCTTTGTTCGCTCGGCTGTGTGTACTGTAAATAATTATGCCAAAGATTAAAAAAAACGAAACGTGTAACAAACTTCCGAGCAGCACCGCAAACTTCCTCACCATCCTGGAGTATTATAAACACTTGTGAAGTTTGTTCTCGTGATTGCCCCAGTGCAAGGCGATGAAATAAAAGAATTTCGGCTCGTAAAAATCAAACATGTGGGCTTTATACCTGCAATTGAACATCAAGCTGAAAGGTATAAGGGAGCGTCTGCTCGCCTTTATCGCTAATGGGCCCCAAACTGCAGCGCTTAGACTGAATATGAATGTACCTCCGGTGAATTATTAATGTTGTGGTGCGCTTCGTATTCTGCCTGGCACTTCCAGGGGTGATCCACCTCCCACGCGGATTGGAAGCTGTCACCTGTAATTGGAGAAATCACGACAGCACGGAGTTAAGTGCTCCACAGGCCCTGGGTTAAGGATTTGACGCTACACACAGCAGCACCAAGAGGTGGGAACTTCTCTTTATGGGATTTATGCTGGGTTATTTTTTCTAACCATATCGTCTCTTTCTCCATATCCACCCACGGCATTCGTAATTTTTAGAGTTGGTTTCACTTTGCATTGTTTGGTTCGCGAGCTTGTCGTCTTTGTGGTTGTCAATCAGTGAATGATAAAATAATGAGGAGTTGTTGCTCCAGAGTTGCTAATAAAGTCAGTTCCTAGAAGACCGTGTTCAGCCAGCGCTCACAGATCAACATGAGCCACAGTGACTTTCGTCTAGACCTCTGACTCCAACAGCAGCTCATGCATTCCACTGGACATATTCCACAAACTGTGTGAGTTGAACCGTATCTGATGAGTAACATGGTCATATCGTGCAAGGTATCATTCACAAGGACTCTGTGGAACATTTTTCTGACAGAGTGACAACTCTGTGTGCATCCCAGGTCCCGCAGAGTGCCCAGAGCACCGTCAAACTGACAGCCTATCGAGCACACGGATCTCTGTGTCCCAAAGACGGAGGCAAAGTTGTTGGCGCAGCTAGGAGTCCTGGTAGTCCTATCACCCTGGAAACACAGGGATCTGATACTTTTCATGACAGGAGCCAGATTGCATTGTTTCATCCTGCACCTATGCAACCATGGCATCCACGATGCACAGTAACATACTGGCAGATTAGTCTCAACCGTGGCTCTTGGACGTCCATCTTTTTAGAAAAAAACATCTGTGATCGGCACAGATGAAGCTGGTGCTGACAGAACAGGCCAGTGCCGGTCATGTGTGAACTGGTGACAAGGTCAGAAGACGAGATCCGTCGGCGCATCGCCTGGAAAGAGGAGCGATAAGTAAAACTTGATGTGGCAGCCGTTGTCTAAATTTGATAGGAATCCAAAACTGGGGCAGAGGTTTTTTTTTTCCCCCTCTGCCTCACAGGAGTACACACTTTTGTCAAGCGGAATCGTACAGTCTGTTTTTAGCGCCACAACTGGAACTCAGCCGCTATAATCCGTTCATTGGATTATGATGCTACAGCTCTGTGCTAAACCATCTGTGTGAGAAGGTGCCCGTGTGTTGAAGTTTACTAATTGTGAGTCAGTTTCACTTATTGTTCACACATTCATTATTTTTCATCATTTTCCATTTTAAAGCTACGATTGATGTAGGTGGACTTAAATGGTTAGATGCTAACACCATTTCCAATTAAATGTCTACACTGTGTCTGAAAGCATTTCATTTCATCTTTAGGGTGAAGGAGAAAAGATGTATTATTGGAACAGATGTTACAGATAAGATGCCATGCCGTCTCCGAGATGCAGATTTAATGGACGTTAAAAGGAAAGGAAAAAAAAAAAACGAACAATAAAAATATAGGCGGTAAAACCATAGGAACAGCTTTATAAAAATAAAACTAATCTCTCCTTGTTGCCCGTGAAAGTCTACACTCCCAGAACGTTTTGTTGTCATTTCTGTGGTACGTCACCGCTTCAGAATGATGAGTGGTATAAAAGCAGTTCGTAACAACAGTCTACTAAATCATCCATCAGCTACAGGGAAAGTTCCCACGAGTCTCGAACACAGTGCAAGTCCTCCCAGCTTGCCTCCGTCTCCACTCTGTCTTCTAATAGATTCAAATGGATTCAGCCTTGCCAAGAGCAACTGACAGAGTTAAGTTATTTGTGCTGGGCCGACACCCCTGTTCCACTCATCTCTATACAAATTCAATTTCAATTTGAAAAGCAGCCTCACTGTTATTGCGCATTTGTCAAAACATCAGCATTAGTCTGAATAGTCCAGTGGGGGAGGCTCTGGCATGTTGCTCGTGATTGTTTCCCTGAAGAAATCATATTGACATTGTTAACGTCTCCCACACACACCTTGGGTTTAAAGCTAAGTATTAATTCTTTCAAACTGTAGTGACAACGAAGGACGAAGCCACAATAGCCTGAGTCTATATTTATGCCATTGTGCTCGGCGGTTCAGTAGGTGTGGATCATGTTTCTTATTTGTCGCTAACATACGTGAATCAGATGAAATATGCACAATGTATGCTTCTGCATTCGCATGTCCGCAAGAACAAAAGAAAGAATCTTTTCTGTAATAGGAATCACAAAGTGAGTCGCGCATATACAAAATTACACAGAGAGAAACAAAAGAACAGCAAACAATAGTCAAAGTGGCAAGCTCAGTGTAGGAGGACAAGGCTAGTTTGGAACAAAAAGTTTGGAGATTGGACTAAAGTAAAGTAAGGGAATTGATGGCAACGAGGTCCCGGGCCAAAGTGTGCCTCAGCTCGGGGTCGGCAACATCAAGGATTCAATCACCCATGGAGCAAAGCTTTGCCAGAGTGTGGGAGAGACAAAGTGTTTAAGTGGAGGTGTAGGGCTGCTAGAGGTTGCACATTTTTTCTTCTTGGATGCAGTGCAAATAAAGATGCTGGAATCGCCTAGACAACTGTTTGTCAGCATTTCTTGGCTTCCTGGCAGCGTCAGATGTAGAAAGACTTGATAGAGAAAGAAGAAGGTGAATACATGAAAGCGGGAAAGTGAAGAGTGAAACATCAGCAGTGGGTTTGATTCACCTATTGATCTTGGCAGACTGACACCCCCTCTCATCCTTGACAGTCTCTCCCTGCTGAAATCCACTTTTTGCTAATGTCAGCAGAAAGACAGGAAAACTTGCCTTTGGGTGGATGATGAGTCAACTCATCCTCGGGTCACATGATTTGTTGGTATAAAGTTGAATAAAGTATTTAGTAACTTACTAATATTTATTAGTTTCCTGAACCGTGGAGAGCGGGACATTTGGGAGAACCTGCTTATTTGCTGTCTTGACAGGAGTTTTGTGAGATGTTTGTCCGTTTGGTCGCCTGCAGCTGAGAGCCGACGAATATGACCACGTTACTCCAACGCTAGCATCTCTTCAGTGGCTTCCTGTTCATTTGAGGATTGATTGTTTGTTTTTCAGTCACAAAGGTCTTCTTGCGTTGTATATTCGCACTCGTGCATCTGTACATATTCTGTATGTAGTATGTGTCCATGTGTGTACTTGACTTGACTACAGTTATTTACACATGTACATTGTTCGGGATGTAGACGATTTATAGATTTCTCCTTGGATTTTTTTATTGTTCCATAATTCTCAGTCAATTAAGTAGTTTACATTGAAATGTGCAGAGTATCGTCATGACGAACCACTTTCATTTTAGACTTTTAGGTTGTCAGCAAACGCAGCCTGAGGTCAAAATGTCAACTGTTGATTGAACATTGACACTCTAGCACTCCATTCGCTAGTACAGTTTGGCTCACTCCCCCTGTATGTGTATTTCCGCCAGCTTAATTAAAACCTGCATTTGCCATTGTTCACCGCAACTCCACTCGTGCAACTGTGACACGTCTGTCTGATTGTGAAAGATGCTATTTTTGTGTCAAGTGTCAACCCCTGCAAAATGTCAGGAGGGATTTGCATTGTCCCAGTTGGCAGCTGGAGCACAGGAGTGACTATTACTGTGAAACACTTACAGAACACTTACAGAACACTTAAGGGAACCCTTAATACACTTAAAGGGTCTCAAGAGGCGTTTTAGATTTAAGTCTGCCTCATGTCCATTGCATTTTTTATACTGGTACTCTTCCTGCCTTTTGTCTATGCAGGAATGTCTGACAAATTGGCTCATAGTTTAAATATAATTGTCACAATAACAGGCTGATCATTTGATTGCCACTGGTCCCTATTAGCTTCCAGAGGTACCTGGCATCAATTTGGAAATGATTGCTTATAAAAGCAGGGTAAAGTTTCTTTATGTCCTGCAGCTAACAAATAAAATAGAAAAACAATGAGCTGATGAAGACGGTGCACAGACGTCAGTGACAATTGCCATGTGGCAGATTCTCAAATTGTAACCCACATGCAAAACATGCCAAACAGTATGTACACACACAGCTGGCATACTGTATACTATGTATGCATGTATATATACAACTGTATGTACATGTGTTTATACAGTAGGTAAAATGTACATGCTCTGGATACAAGGATGCCCTCCGTTAATGTTTGCATAATCTGCATTAAAAGACAAACCCCATGTACTGGAACAAATATTCTGTCTTTTATTCCACAGATAAAGTACACTGACACTATATCTGTATATTCATAAATATACATAGCAACGGTAAGAAGGTTCTGCATAGAGCAGACATTATATTGTTGAACTTGAGTAACTGAGGAGGTATTTCACCAAAGATTATTGTTATGCAGAAACAGAACAGGCCAAGATGAAATGTATAGTTCACGTGCTCAGGGTACGTGCAACATCTCGTGCTCAGTTTCAGCATGAGCTACAGTAATCTGCATGTAACCTTGATGTTCACATCATGCCACGGTAAATAAAAAACACTCAGCTCAGAAACCATTTCCTATTTTGTTCTATATAAAAAACAGATGCTCAAACATCTCAAAATTTTTTTTAAAATGCATGTAAGGGACTGGTGGCTTCATACAAAAAGCCACTTCCAGTCTGATACAGAAATAACTAAACTTTTCTTAACACATTAGTTGTGTAATGTCAGCTTCTCAGTATTTTGGTGAAAATATCTTAAAGATGAATGGTTACGGTGGCATCGCCTTGAGAAATCGCAGGTGGTTGTGTAATGGACTGGTTCAGCCGACCTCCACGCTCTCTAAATAAAAAGAAAACACACAACAGTTTGGCAGACCACCAGTGGGAAAAGGACACCATTGATTATGGCCACCCCGTTCGTGCCGCCACCTTCCCAGACTAAGTGTACCTTCCTGTCCTCATAGTACACAGTATTTTCTGTCCAATATCGCGCTGCAAACAGGGAGAAACAGCTTGAATTTGGATGACCGCTCAATATTTACTGCACTCTTTGGTCACCATTCCTATTCTGTCAGCCAACCGATGCAATGCTCGTCTGTGAAAGTAATGGCTAACTGGGGAGATTATTAGAGCTTGGTGGAGTCTGAACTCTGCTGAGTGCTTTCTTGTTGGCTATTAGTCGGCAGCCAGTTTTGACAGTGGCTTCACTTTTGAAGAACTGCTAAAGTCCTGCTTCTCACAGTTCAGTAACACATCAATTTGTTTTTTTTTTATTTATCCCATATCGATTTACAGAAGGCCAGAAGGTTGTGGGGAACCTTTATTCCCACCTCTGTGCTTTTCAGACCCTACACACTAGAACTGCTTTCACTTTTTACATTTTCAGTAGCATTCAGTACAATTGTGGAATTGGGCGGTGCACCAGTGACTTATCTCACCAAGAGGATTAACCCTAATGAATCTGATGATATCCTGACCTTGCTGCTAGGGGCACCGGCGGGTTTCAGAACGCTTACGTCCCTATTCCTAGGTGCAACGCAGAGATAGGGCAGGGCAGCACTCTCCATTACCTGGGCTATGTTTGCTAGCTTAGCTTCGTTTTTTCTTTTTTTGTTTCGACACTGTCAAACAACAGCCTAAAACTTACAGCATTTAGGTGACTTTTCATGATATTGGCACCACTATCGTTTGGCACACAGCGTTTGTCTTGTCATCATTACATTGAGAGTGTTTCCACACAGCTGACCCCGGTATTCTGCCTTCCCTCTAAGGGCCGTGGTGAACTAAAGTGTTCGCTGCTGTGAGCAAGAGAAAGAGAGACGCTGTGAGGCATACCACCTCAGTTTACTGTCGGCGCAAGTCTCTGTGCAGCGGTTGTGTGTGTCGGTAAGACTATCAACGTCTGTCAGAGTCAGACTAGTTCGTTCGCCTGGGCTCCAGATCTCAGTTTGTCCGATTGAAACGATTAAAAGCACACAAACAAGACATGCTGCTCACACTGGGTGAGACATCTCTTCACTACAAAAGACGGAAAGCCATGCACAAAGGTTATTTCAAAGCAGACACAACTTTTTACAATATCTGAAGCAACCAGCAATCACATGAAAGATCACGGTCTAGTAAAGATTTAAAATTGTTTAGTTGCTTAGTTTAAATCAAAATACCAGTCTCAGCAATGCTGAGATGTGTGTTTGGTGCCAACTAGAAAGGGCATTAAAATAAAGAGATGGTGAACAATGTAAGAAATACCTGTAGTACCAGTGTTATCATTCTGATGTACACATTTAGCTCGAAGCACAGCTGGCGAGTAGCTTTACAGACCCCTGGAATACAGATATTTTACTACTGTAATGTTATTTTGTAAACTACTTTACATTCACCAACATTTCCCAGTGAAACTGCAAATCAGATCACTGTCAAATCAAGCTGTCAGGAATATTTACTCCAAAGCAGCGGCAATCTTTCACTACATTTCTCTAATCTGATGGTAGGAAATGTAAAAATCAATCAAAAACATCCTTGACGTACATTGAAAGAAAATCAGTAAGTCATGTCCATGCCACAACTAATATGTCTAACATATGAAAAGAGTGAACTTAATTTGTCCACAGTATTCAGTCAAGGATTCACTATTTCCATTTTGTTATGCTCTTCTACTCGTGGGGAACATTTAAATCAATCATTTTGGGGGAAATTGTTATTAGCTCCTCAGGTAAGAGGCAGATAATGAAGTCAGAAGATGGCACTATGTGTTTGGTTGCAGGGAATTATACAGAGCTTTAATTACACATGGGACCTAACCCCATTATAGGTAACTAAAATACACAGCTGTTACTTCATCCCATGTGTTTTTTTTCCTGGTTCCAATGAATAGAACCTACATTTATTAGCAAGTAAAGAGAACATTTGCAGTGTGTTCAAAACGGCACATTTTACCCTGTAGTGATTCAAACAGGTAATGGGAGACGAAGTAGAAACCACATCACCTCTATCTGACTTTAGAATTCATTTATTAATTATTTTCAAACATCAAGCAGTGGCGTGAAGATTAAAAATGAACATTGTAACAAACGTAGCGCCTCCCCTGGAGAACTGTTTTAATTAAACAGCATGCAAACATCAAACATGTCCTAATGTCGTAAGCTAGAATAAAGGGGAAAGGGCTTACGTAATTTAATTCCCAGATCAATAAGTCATTGGGAATGTTCTAAAACAGATATTTCCCCCTGGAGGTGTACATTAAGATTGTAAGCTGTGATTTAGTGCTGAGGTCCTGTTGTTATTTGCACCCAGACTTCCTCTCTCCTCACCTTTCAACATCGATTTTCCTCCCACTGCTGGATTTTTTTCTCTAAATAACAAACTCCTTCCATGCTTCAAAGGACCTAGATTCCCTCTTTGTTCTTTGTACTTTGCCAATGTGTGTGTGTGTGAGTGGGTTTTCATGTTCTAATCGATGTGTGTCACTGTGCGTATTAGTTGTAAACAGCAGATATCTGTCTTAGATAGCACGCCGTGTTAATATTCACCTCAGCCAAACAAATTTCACAAACCGTAATCTTAATCGTTTAAAGAAAAAAAAACACAGTTTCAAATATCACACGCCGTGATACGTCTGTGAGAATTTATTTAAATTTTTTCAGGAGTAAAAGATGAAGCAGAGGAAAAAAAAATCAACAACATTTTCTTCAACAGCTGGTGTGGATTAATCTCCATCTATGCAGGACTGGGGAAGGCATAAAGTTTTCAAAATCAAAGTCTTGCAGGTGCAGAATTGAATCTTAAATGTAAATTGATTTAGAGATCAAACATTCTCCAGTCCCTCTATCATTTTAATCAGGAAAAGTCGAGACACTGGCAGAGTAGAGAGGTGCTTGAAATTCTGAATTCACCAAATGCATTTTCCAACCTTGATTAAGGGTGTGTGTGTGTGTGTGTGTGTTTGTGAGGGGTAGGGGAGCGGCTGGAGAGGGGCCTCAGCTGCTGGTGTCACACACTTAGGACAGGTTGGGGAGTGTGATGGCTGTAGATTTCTGCATGTCCTGTGATCATTTTGGTCCACCGTGGCCTCCGTGAGGTGGCGTACTGTCGCGGGTAACGGTTTGAATCCACTGAGCCGGTGGAGATGACAGAAGAATTATTGTGACCTCCTTCTGATGCTCATTTCACGAGGACTTCGAAAGGAACGCAGTGCAGACCTAAGCAAGAAAATAAGGTCTGTAAAGCAAATGAATTCCTTATTGTGAAATGTATCCACTAATTACACAGCCATGGCACAGAGCTGATGCCATTCATCTCATAAACAGGATCCAAACTGTAACATTGGGGTTGTGGTGTGTACTAAAAGGCTTCAAAGCTCCGTTGGTCTTCAGAGAATCTCTCATCCTTCATTACAAATCTTTCTGTCCTCTCATGTTCTCTCAGCCCCCATGCACTCTTGCTTCTTCTGTTTTTCATCTCCCTTTTCCCAACACCACGTTATGCTCCTGCTTATAGCTCAATAGAAGGGCTGGAACAGTAGAGAGAGTTCAAGGTGTTAACACTGGCCTCCCATCCATGATCTGAGGAGGTAATTACCCTTTGTGGCTGTTGCCACTATTTTTCTCCCCTTATCCAGGACCAGATTAAACACTTGGGAATGACCTGCCCCAGATTTTATGCTGCATTGAACTCTTAACAAATTAGAGATGGCTCATCCACAGACAGCTACTTGCGAGAAGCACATGGTGTGTTACGTTATAATCAAGATTGAATCGCGTCTCAAAATCACATTGGCATTTAGCCTCCATCAGCCTCTTCTCATTCTAAATGTAAATAGTCTGTTTTGGCTAAGTTTGTGACTTTTATACTAATAACAGGCTTACCAAACGCTAATAATAATGAGATTGTAATTTGAAAGGGGAAACGAAAATATATCTAATAAACTGTAATTTGACACCCTTGTCATCTTCCATTCAACAAAAAAAGGGAATGAATTAATGATATGTTTTAAATCTCTTATGATTCTCCGCTTTAGCTAATCGTTTCACAAAGATGATTTTTAAAGAGACTGCTGACAAAATGAATAGATGAGCAATTACGGGTTTCATGGGAATGGCAGATGGAGGCAGAATCAAAGCGACTGCGAACTGCAAGGGCTCAGCAGAATTTATGAGGAAAAAAAAACAATGCAAATATACTAGAACAATAGAGGGTTTGTACAGAAAACTGATTTATTGTGTCAACTGTGGACAGTTAAATGTCTTCGAACAAATCGTAAACAGCGTCTGTTTTTCGAGAAACACCGAAAAATGCACCACAGGAATTACACAAAAGACGTGATTTTATTTAACTTCCAGTGTGAGGAAGCTGCAACAAACAAAAGCAAAATGTTCTGCTTGCTTTCACTAAATAAAGTCTGCTGGGCCTCCACGGAGGCTTGAGGTACAAAAGCACAAACAAGGCTCACAGTCACCAGATAACACTGATTTCCACCCCGCGTGCAGCATTTTGGTGAAGCTATCAATAGCCAAAGGAAAGGCGGCGCTTCACCGAGCACGGCGTGACCCTCCTGAAACACCCGCACTTATCAGTCTCACAGTTTTGAGCCTGACCCCTTTTTTTTGCCAAACGCAATTCTGACACTCAAAAGGCCTCGCCATTCACACTGGCCTTTGAGTGGCCTTTCACTCCCTTTTCTGCTTTTCCTTTAGAGAACAGTCATCAATAAGCTCGACCAAGTGGTGACAATACAGAGCCTTTGTGTTTGTCTTTTGGTGGAGATACCTCGGTGCCAGGTCAGCATTCGTGCTGTTTGTGGAGCTACAATAATCGTAGGAGGCGAAGACGCTCCAAAGTGACGCGGGAGGAAGACCGGCCAAAGGATGAAGCTCCCTCGCCAATAACTCTGACATTTCTCCTCTTTGTGTTCTAATATCTCACCAATAACAATTAGCCCAGTAATTGTTTGGCTAATTATGATTAAATATGTGGTGTGCTGCCAGCAAGGCACTCTCTTCATAGTGTTGCTTTATGGGAAGGCATCGAAGTCAATGCATGAACAAAGAAAAATAAACACAAAGTCTATGTATCTCGATCTTGACCTCAATTTGTACCCCCCTGATTTATATTTGCCTGTAGGCGCGTCCTTATCAAACCTTTCCTAGACCAAAAGTGTAATTAGACAGGAGTGGATTAAGATAGAAAGAGAAGGGCACGGCGAGCAGCACACGTGCAGATTCTATCAAGAGTTGAAGAGAACAGCTGGTTTAATAAACACATCTTTGAAAGCAGAACGTTAGAGAAATGAAATGACAAATCTGCACGTTTTCCTCTGGTCCTGAGTTAATCAACAGAATAACACTTTGAAAACACAGAAGCTATAGCTGACAATAATACTTGATAGAAAAATAACTGATACTTTATTACTTCCTATGAGGAAATTCTTGTGGAAGGGCAGCCCCCATAGGGCAGCTGCCTTACTGCCCTCACCACCCCATAGAGACAGTGTCTGTTTCCCATCCGTCTCAATCACACTCTAAAAATAAAAACTTCTCTCTTTATAGAACAAAATAAAAACAGAACAATTAAATGTGGATTATTAAATATTAGATTTCTCTCGTCTAAATCCTTGTTGACCCTAAATAATTTCCGTAAGGAAAAACAGATCTTTATATATGAGAACTGGAACAGCGTCTGAGCATTGTTAATTCTAGAAAAAACAAAGAAACAAATAAAAAAGCTCAATAAAAAATGACAGTTGCTGCCTTGGCTTTCCGTGAACGTAGCGGCACCACAGCCGTTTTAGAGCACTTGCCATTTGATGAAGAGGCACCAACCTCACATAAACTGATTCACATTCTTATCACCTCTCGCTGCCTCTGCTGGCGATTCAAAAGGGACAGATGAACACGCTATTGCTGCCTCACTGGGTTCTAACCCACGGCTCCAGCTGTGACGATATTGCTGCTGTTCCAGTCTGAGTGTCACCTCTTCCTCTTCCTCCCTCGCCGCCTCCATCCATCCTCTCCTCCCTGCCTTTCCTTTACGCTCCGGGCCGCTCTTCACTCCGCTCTCGTGGCGGAACTGTCAGGTCCTTGTTGCTAGGCAACCGCGGTCTTAAGATTTTCCCAGTAGAGTTTCGGAGGTAATAAAACAATGCCCCAAGACAAACAGCAACTGGAACTGGAAAGGCCTTGGGGGGTGGAAAGAGACTAAGGGAGGAAGAGAGCGAGAGCTGGCACCTAGTTCACCCAAAACTCTCTTCTGGTCATAAATTCAATTGATTGTAATTTATTTCACCACACACGCTGAAGGAAAACCTAGAAAATTCATTCCACACTTGCACGTTCTGTTACTTAAACTGCAATCTTACAAGATGATGACTGAACAACCAGTCTGAGAAACAGCTGTCTTTTTCAAGGGTACTAAGCGCCAAGGTTATGCAAACATATGGTAATGCATTACTTCAATCTCCATCTATTGATACATAATCGTTCTTGCCTTGATTACAGGATGTCCGCTTGGGAGTTTTGATTGACATCTGTCAGTCTGATTTATGAAGTTCCCAGGTGACCTTGCAGAGGATGGGTCAGCCTCTTATTCCCCCAAAAAACACCCTACCCCATCCCTTCTGTTCTAGACAAGACTCCCTGTGAATTGAATGCAGCCCAAACAAACATTTGTAGACAGAGCACAGATCCACTGGAACACTGAATTATGGCGAAGCGTCAGGGATGTGAAAACCTTTGTTTGATCAAAGGCAGCCTCTTACTAATGCAAGCAATAAACACTGTACAACACGAGGTTTGGTTCAGATTCAGCCGTTTATCCCTGTAGTTTTCTTCTCTTCATGACTGACAGCTGCAAAAACCCTTTAACAACTGAACAATACAAGGTGTCTTGCAAATCATGTGACAAAATCGTGGCGAGACCCAAAACGCATTTTTACAGGCTTCCTTGACACCAGGCGACAGAGAAACACTACTCCAAAGTAATCATCGGGCATGGCATTCAAAAAGGTCCACAGAGCCTCCCCCCCAGCACGCACACACAAACACTATGACCCCCCTCTCTCCTATTTGATTCATTATTTAATTGTATAGTTCCAATCTGTGAAGTTGCAACCAGACTGTCGTCAGCGTCGCCGGGTGGAATTGGAGACGAGAGACAGAGACGTTAGACGTTGGCCCCCGCTAATCAAAATGCAAATATCTGTCTCCCTATTGGGGTATTAGTGCATCTTGGAGGGTGAATCTCAAGGCTCTAAATTGAAAGATGATGAATGCGCAGGTTATTTGTTGATGCTTGCAATGTGAGGCAGATTTGAAATTAAAAAGCCATGAAAATAAAGAAATAAAGAAGCGGCAACCGGGAACGTGATGGTAGGAGTGAGATAAGGTACAAAAGGAAACTGTCGAAGGGTTGTTGCAGCTTACTGCCTGTAGTAAGCACAGTAGCTCTTCGCTGATGCCAGGTAAAGAGATGATTGCATGGTGCAGTGACACATGGTTTGTTGGCCACTTGGTATCTGGCTGTCAATCCTAGCAGGCACTCAAGGGACGTGACAGGCTTGTCCTTTGACTGTCAAATGTATACGTCTACGTGGCAGAGTGTGCTATCAGTAAATGAATCTCTCAAAGGGCAGGTTGTTGCATGGTTGTTAGGGACGACGCATGTATCCACAGTCCATATGCAAATATACCCCCCTTTAAAAAAAACATTCAGAGGCCGCAAGGCAGCACTAGTCTGTTCTTGTTGGTCTTTCACCTTCCTCCGCAATATATTACTGTATTCCTGTCACCGTCAGTCAGACATCGTATGCACCTGCACGCGTGATAAAAGGTTTGTTTGTGTCATCTGCGTGTGAAACGGACAGAATTCATTATAAAACAAATGATTGTGTGGAAGCAGCTGCATGTCGGTGTTACCTTTACATCGGTCCTATCTAAGGAACATGTTGTTCTACACAAATGTTATTTGTACACGTGGTAGTGTTTAAATACTCAGAAACACATCAGGGACCTCCAACCGCAGTGTGTCTGGCGCCTGCTGCTTATTTCTCTTTAGCATCAGGTCCTTCTCCTCCCCGCCCCAGCTGCTTGTGTCACCGGAGTCTGAGACTTCTGATTTCGAGAAACAACACAGCTCCGTCAGCGGGGAAAAACCATCGCAGCAACTGGCTGACAGGAAGATATGTCCCTGTGCAGGATCAGTGTGTTGGAACATGCTGTTTCTGATAGATGGTGCTCTTCACGTATGTAACTGTTGTTTTGTTATAGTGTGACTCTTGTACTTGTGTTTAGTCGTGCTTGGTGCTTTATTAAAGTTTGTTGAGTTCTCGGCCTATAGAATATGCGCCAAAGCGAACTTCAGTTCTGCGGACTCCTAAAGAAGCTTCACACTTTCTGATGGTAACTTTAAAAGGTCCTCTCTTTCTTAGCCCCCTTTATAATCACCCCTCCAGTCATTCACTGTCTTTTTAGGCTGAGCTAATCTTATGAAGTGTCTTTGACTGCTCTAATGGAGAAATCTTCAAAAAATCTGGAGCACCAATTAAAGAGCTGGCCGTCCTTATCCTTGAGCCAGCCTGAAAGCTGAAATATGGAAACCCCTTCAGATCCTGAAGATCTTTATTCTCTCCCTCTCCCTCTGTCTTATTCTTTCGGACTGCTCACTGTGGGTGCTTTCTTGACCTTCAGTAAGGTATCAACACTTAAAATTTAAATCCCCGCAGGAGGTTCCAGCACTGAAATCCAATTCTCACAATGAATGTCTTCTTCATTTAGGGTCCAATTCCTGAGTGGAGACACATGCTGGAAACCGTTTTTTTTTTTAAATCAAGGACCATTTATTATGCCCAGTTAATGAGTATATTTTATTACAGGTATGAGAACCAATCAAAAACTAAAAAATCCTATTTCCCATATGACACGCTGCATGCAGTTCTGCAGGGAGTGGTGTTGTGGCAGCATTCGGACTACAAAATGCTGGATCAAACACCACCAAAGAGGTGGGATTTTGGCACATTTACAGGTCAGATGGTTGCGCCTCGTCTCTCCCTGTCCTGTCACCGAGCTACTACAGGAGGGTCATTAGTGGCAGAAGCATATGCCGTTCAGCGCGCGCGGTCTGCTGTCCAATTAGTAGAAGGCACTCATCTGAAAGCCAAGCACAGAAAGTGGCAAGAAACATGCGGACACAAGTTCGAAAGGATCCGCTTCGCATTGTGCACCTGTGCGTGTTTGAGTTTTACAGTTGTGCGTTTCCAGAATTGCGTCATAGTTTGAATATAGAGTGGGGAGAGAGAGAGAGAGAGAGAGAGATTTCTGTACCCTCTACAGGAGTGTACACATACAGAAACACACAACCACTTGCTGTGTGTTTCATAAATCTTTTAAACTCCTGTCAAGTCACACCAATATTCCCCGTACAAAGAAAGTGTGTCGCCTCTCAGAGACACCGAAAATCTTAGAAGAAAACGTCTTTTTTTGAGCTACTATTTATTTACTTCTTTCCCCCTCGCCCACACAATCCTGGCTGTTTTCATCTGCTACATAGGTGCTGATATCGGGGATTCTAGGATGTCTGACTTTCTTATTTGCTCTCAGAGAAGGCAAGGACGAGGCTTAGCTATTCGACATCCAGCCAAACGGGTGGTTCTGCTATATATCATTCAGAGACAAACCTTTGTGCGCCCAAGCAGCAGCAGATTAGTAAAAAACCCTGACCAACTGGTGATTCACCTTTATGTTATGTAAAAGGAAACAACAAGTCAGTTGCCCAAGACAATATACTGTATATAAACAGCTCTGGAAATCAGGATTATTCCAACAAATATTGATTCCTGAACACTTCCTACGTTAAAACATTAGCAACATTTGTAAAATTTGTAATGTCAGTACTTAGAATAAAACATAAATGTTAATTAGACTCACGCGTGGATTGTAACAAGCTAGAGATCCATGCGGAGGAATAAAAATCTGCTCTATGCCAATCACACCGTGGGTACCTGCCAAGGTACATTCACTGGGTATAAGAAAAAAAAAACATATTCGTAATGAGTACAGGTCAGCTCAGATCACTACCGAGGTGCCTTTAGTCCAGGTGTTCACAAAGTGCTATGGTAATTTCAGAGGAAGTGAAGGGAATTTTTTCTCCCTCAATCGATTGAAACTGGAGCCTTTGAACTAGAAAAGCCTACATTCTCGCCTAACAGAGAAACTCACCACAGTAATGTCAGCGGATTTGGACCTCATGTGACAAAAAGTGACATCTATCACAGAGAGTATGTATTTCCAGAAATCTATTTTATTTATTTTAGTTCTCTATGTCCCTGTGAGGGTTTTGATCTAACCTGTTTTGGCTATCTGGTTTTTTACACGTCTGTTACCATCATGTGTTGCACACGACAATGGGTGGCGCTGTCACAACTAGGAATACGTTTTGATTTAACGATTTCTCGCACACTATAAATTGGTATATCTCTTTTTCTATCAATATATAGATATAGATATTTGTCTTGTGTCCAGGTAACTCATCTGAGGAGTTGTGTGCCAGAACTACCCCTGATTTTAAACTCATGGCATGTAGTAAGTGATGCTAAGAGTCATGATAATATAACACATAATACAGGACGTGCTCGCATCACAGATGAAACTGAGCAATATCTAATCCACCACCACCAAATGGTAAACAGCAAATACATGAAGCCCTTTATAATGTCAGCGTGATTTTAACGACTAAAACACTTAAAAGAAATAGGAGCACTGCCTTTGCAATGAAGAGGATTTTCACTGAGTACAAAATGAATGTGGTTTACAAGTGACTTCTAAAGTATAGTAATTACCAAAAGGTGAATGTATGTAGGTGTGCATTTTCTTTAAAGGAGGAACAGGAACTTTGGCAAATAATCAGCACTATGCTCTTGTTTCGTACTTCATAAGTTGGCAAAAAAAAAAAGAAATAACCCCCAAAAACCCCTAAAGGAGTTCTGTTCGGTAGCACTTCAGTTTAGTCTGGACACCGATGACCCCAGAGGAGCCAAGGACTAGTGGTCCAACACGCTGATAAAGATGGATTCTGCTGTTTGGAATGGGCCTGGATTATCTCTCTGGCACAGAAGCTGGAAGAAAGGGAGCACCCGAACATCTCTGGGCGGTGAAAAATGAGGGTGCAAGATACTATTCCTCCTTTAATTCACAATGGGAGGCCTGGCTCTGCCTGCGATAAGACGCAAGTGATCAACATCCTTTGAGATGGTGGCGACTTGGCCCTCCCTTCTCCGTGATGTGTAGGACATATTTTACTTCCTACAGGTAGAGTGTAGGTAAGAAAGAACATGGAAAGAGGGAGGGAGAGAGGAATTACATGGAAGCTGCAGAACATAGAGCTACTATATACTGCAGAGCACAGATCGGGATTTATGATCATGGGCAGTAGGGAGCGCTCCACTGAGCCTGGGGGGAATGTGGAGATACTTTTAGGCTCCTTCTTCTGCTCTCACATTCTTCACATACACAAAGCATTTTCACTGAGGATAAAGTACCACTTCAGTTCTATGCAGTCTCAAGTCTAAATAAACAAAAATTTGTGCAACGGGTACTGATGTCGTTTATTATTGGATGTAAAAGTAGCAATACCACAACATAGATGTTGTTTCAGGTGAAACCTTTCCAATAAAATAATCCCTTAAGTAAACAAAGAGTTACCAGCTAAGAAAATACTTTAGGTAGCTCCTGGTGGCCTGGTAGCTCAATGGGTTAACCTGTTAAACCCACGTCCGACTTCCGGTTACAAAGTCATTCTGTGTTCCAAATTCATTTACTCTCACTCAGTGACATAAATATTACATTTTAGAACTTTAGAGCATTCTCTGGAGTCTTGCCTTTGTTTTGGTACCTCAAATAAACCGTGTAGTTCCTGATATATATTTAATTCATTTTGGGTACATCTTTTTCAAGCAAATTCCTATAAAATGGTCTAGGGTTCAACAGGTTAAGCGTCAGACTGGGATGTAGAAGGTCGCAGGTTCTGAGCCAGACACCCAGCGCTAGCTCCTTGTAAGTCGCTTTCGATAAAAGCATCTGCCAAGCAAAGTAAAGTAAAGTAAGTACCAAAGATAAAAACACTTTATGCAGACATTCATGAATATGAGATTGCTGGATTGCAATTATGAATTGATTATTAATCTCCATGTGTGGAAAGTTCTTGGTACTCTTATGTCTTATGTCCCAGAAACCAAAGTCCAGGAATATCTGAAGGTTCTCAGTCATCCAGGTCATGGTTATCTCAAAATAAGTTTAATCCAACAGCAACTAACCTTTTACCCAATAGCTGTCATGGGAGTGTACACAATGGAGGAGCCAACATAACAGAAAATGGCATTGAACAGAAAAATCACTTGCAGAGGAGGCTAAACGGGAAGGAGGAAGAAAGAGGAAAAGAACAGAACAGAAACTTAACCCAAAACAATAGGAATAGGAGAGCAATAACAGCTGGAAGTAGTGATGGGACTTCTCGTGCTTCAAGGCTTTGGAGCGCGTGTCAAGTAATCGATAGAATTCTTTGCAATTCTCATTGGTGGAGGCTGGTTCGGGGAGTGGTTGGCGGTTTTGGAGCGGTTTTTGATGGTCCAGTTCCAAAGTCCAGTTGCTTTGGATGAAACCTTTTTGACACAAAGTCCAGGAAGCTTCCTGGAAGATCAGTAGTTGAGGGATTTGTGATTTGCATTTCCAAACGATGACAAGTGCAACAATCAGTTGCTTTACACATCACGTGCAGCAGATTTCAAATAATGTTAGGAGTGTTTGTCTGCAACATTCAGCGCTTAGCGTCCTGCCTCAGTAGTCCTGGATATTCAGAAACTATGACCACCCAGCACCAAGAACTACTTCCTGGTTTAACCGGGAGAAAAACAGGTAGAGGAAACATGTTGTTCACTGGTTTGGAAACATTCATTTAGTCAGCAGTTTTTCTCATATGTGAATATTCCTATAAACGCAGTGAAATGAATCTTACTCGCCTCATTTAATGCATTGTTAACACCAAGCACTCACTCTTCAGTGTCTCGGAGTGCTGCGATACCGTATCAACAGAGGCAATCAAGAAACATTTGTTTGAACAACATTTCTCAATTAAAGTACTATATTAAATTCTCCACTTGCTAAATTTAGGATTGTGCGAAGCGAAAAAGAACCACAGAGCTGCTGAATGACACAGATTTTTTTTTTTAGTGTTGAAAAGCCATGTTAATTAGAAAGTTTGATGCAGCCCCCAAAAAAGTTTGATCAAATCAAGCATCAGCTTGTTTGTTTTGTGGCACATATCAGCATATTTTCCACATTAGAGGTGCATGAATAAAGAATCCCATCAGAGAGAGAGAGAGAGACGAAACTTTCAACAGACATTAAATAAAAAGAACTGAGATTGTTTACTTGTTTCATCTTTCATTATTTGCTGGTTTCCTTTTAAAACCTTTGGTTAAGAGACATTACAGGTACAAGTGTCTAGGCCACGTTGTGTAGTAGAAATGAGGTTGTGAAGAAAAGACCACATTGGTCAGCATAAGAAAAAGCTCAAATGCCAGAATGAAAGTAAGAGGAAACCTAGATAATTACGACAGATTTTTTGGAATTTTCTATCTCACAGGTGATACCAGCTCTATACTGCTGGCTCCAGCCTCTTTTCTTTATCTCACCTTGGTCTGGACAAATGTGAGTGATTGCTGTCTGGGCTATTTCAGGAACCTGCAGATTGACACCGAGACTCTGAGGCTCGGCGACTATTGTTGCTCCGCTTTGCCCCGCCCTCCTTCCTGCCTGCCCCACAGTTGTCACAACTGATGCAAGCCATGGTCGCTCAAACCACCCAAGCCGTGATTAAATCTCCATCTGTGAAATGCCAGAGTTTAGGCTGGCATCTACTCAATACAAGCTGTTAATTACATTCTTTTTAATTTATTCATCTCAAAATGATAATTGTTCATCTTGACATAATCCAACTATTTGTGATCTATTACTGCAAAGAAATCTAATTGCTTCTACTAGGTGGAGTTGGGTGAAGAAAAAAGGCTGAAGAAAACACAGAGTTGGAACTTTTCAAACAAAGTAAAGTGCACCACTATAAAGCCCGTGGCTGCTCACTGCTCCGCCCAAAGGGGGATGGGTCCAATGCAGAGGACAATGTTCGTTGTAGCATGCAGAAATGTCAATGAAGTGGATTTTTCTTCTTCTTCTTCTTCTTCTTCTTCAAATATGGAATTGTAGATCGTTATGAAGATCAGGAAAATCAGGTGAGCACTTCTTTGGGGAGCCTTTGGGGGACGTGGAGATACTTTTAGGCCCATCTGTGATCCATGGCTTCCTTATGGAAAGACTTTAATGCCAGGACCTGAGCTCTGCTGAACATTGTGAACAACATAATGTTGGGACATTACACACGATCAACATGGCTGACACTGAGGTGTCATGTGTGTGTAAGCATGTCATTAACATGCTTGAAATGGAGGACCCAAACGCAGACCAGAGACAAGAGAGGGTTCAAACAAAGGATGTTTATT
>JAUMHF010000010.1:6268884-6321449 GCA_032359275.1 Microctenopoma steveboyesi | reverse complement strand
GTGAAGCTTTGTGCTACCACGGCCACTAGAGGGGGTTGGTCAGAGGTGGGGCATCCGACATATTGTCTTAGAGGACTGCTGGTGTCAGTTAACAATGACCACTAATTATGGGTCATAGTAATATTTTAGAAAAGATCTGATCTCTTTACCAAACTGCTGAATTAGCTTGTCCAATGCTACAACACACATGCTGCGATTCAGACGTAGTGTGCATTTTTCTTACGTCAGTCCGTGTCCACAAGATTTATTCTGCACTTAACAATACATATGCAGTTTCCCCAAATAAAGAGACTATTGTGAAATCACATTCAATACGTGACGCACAAACACATACCCCTTAAGAAACACAATCACAAGAACGCATGAAAGCTAACACTGGCAGAAGAACACACACTCTGCGCCTCTTTATCTGGACAGCTTAGCAGCTCTGTGGACATTGTGTTCACTCTTCGGTGATTAAAGGTTTATTTTATGCTCTCTGCTGCCTGAGCAAAGATATTGGGTACAGTATATATTTACCAATAACATCCTGGTGTGGTTGACTGTGAATGGCGGTGCTATGATGGAGTACATTTAAAAACCCTTTGAAATCATATTCCATTATCTACCTGACAGTATATTAGGAACACTATAAACCACCCCATGACACTGAGCCAGGTGAGATTTCAATCACTCTTATGGGAATGTTGCCATATTTATTCTCACCCCCCTACTCTTTCATGTTGCAGACTCTTCTCCCAATTCTTTCACAAGTGTCTGGCAGTTCTTCGAATACAAAAACAAATAACGCAGATCAAACATGATGCTATGTATAGAAATCTACAGTATGAGGCAGGAGAGCTTGTGCTTTTCTTGAGAGGAACTAAGCACTACACAAGTTAATCAAGGTTTGCATGCTTGCCCTCCGGCTCTGTGCCGGCTGCCTCAAAAATGTCTATCTCGCACAAAGCCTAATATTTACAGGGGGGCAAAACGTTTAGAGTTCCTGTCAAGGTTGTGAGCGTTTCTCAACATTTGAAAGGTGAGACCTGAGGAGATATTTTCCTCACAACTGTCACAGACGAATACAACAAGAGAACTGAAACGGTGTGGGATGGGTTAAGAAGAAAAGCAGAAAATCTAAGCACATTGTTGTTGCTTGCCAGCAAACAAAATTATGAAAAATTCAGTGCTGCAGTGGAGTTTAGTTTGACAAGTCAGATGTCAGCGGCAACACTACAAATCTCAGCCTCAAGGTTTCCAAAGACATAAGCAGTAGCTCCCAATTTTTAAAGAGCCAGCACAGTTGGTTGGGTGAATGTCAAGGTTTCTGATGGTCTGAAAATGGTGTTTATCAAAGAAATCATACACAGCAGTGGCACTATATTACATCAAGCTGTTTTGTATATTGCTCAATAAAGAAAAAACCCAACAACCTTTTGGAATAATACAAGTACACAGATGAAAGTATTTGACTCTGACTTATATGCTGTCATATACAAATGGGGTTAGGGAGGGGAGGGGGGTGCAAACTCTATGGATTCTGTGAAAATATAGTAGTTTTTATTATAAAATTCAGATATATACATACATACATTTTATAACATATATAAATATACAGGGTACGGCAGCATTATGCTGTCAGGGTTAGGGCATTATACGTCAATGCATTCCCTTCCACAGAAACACAAACATTATATCATAATTCATTATTATCCAGCTCAAAATATATTTAATAATATATGTGGTTTTCTTCATCTGTCAAGAAAAATTGCAAATGTATGTATTTTGTCAAACTAGAGCAAATTAGTGAGACTAGCCATGCTAGCTATAGCTAAAGTTTAGCTAACTTTGGCGAATAGCTTAACAAATCTTCCACTGAGGGTATCAGATTCATTACGTTGATAATTTATGTAGAAAGGCCACAGATCTGGTGTAAATGCAGCAAAACAGACTGTCAATATAACAATCCACGTCAATCATAGTGGCATGAGCTACAATCATTGAGTATCTGTTTGCTCCTATTCTTGATTCCTTAAAAAACTTAAACTTTCACTTGACACAGAAAGAAATGCGAAGACAAACATCTTATTTTGGCACTTTCCAGTCACACTGCATCAGGCCAGGGGAGACAAAGCAGCGCAATAAAAGTTATTGGTATCTTCTTAGGCAAACATTATCAAGCCTTTCACGCTGTCAGTTCAATGTGTGTTGGATCTTTGTCCTGGAGTCAGTTTGTGAGGGTTAGTGCAAGTGGGGGAAAAAAAAAGAAGCGCTTCCAGAAAGGAGTTATTCAGATGTGTTTTATTTGTCAGTGAAGTATATCCAGAGGGGGTGAAGTTTGTCAAAAGAATTAGGAAGTATGAAATGAAGTAAGACTCACACTCCATACTGAACAGCCTGCCCCAGATACAGGAATATGTGTGCTTGTGGCCTGTACATGCTCATCATGCAACACGTAAAAGCTAACTGTACATAGGTTATCACACCCAGAGATGACTTAGTACTTTTAAGATGTCAGTTCAAGATATGGACTAAAGAATTATTACTCAGGTCTACATCCTCAGCCATAAGGGAATTATCTTTTAAATTGTACTGTCTGGATATAATAAAATGAAAGTGGTTTAAAGAAAGGTCCATTAAGCGCTGCCTATAAGCAATTTTTCTCATCAACTATTTCTGACAAAGAGGCAACAGTTAAATTGTAAGGTTCAGATGAAAATGCAGCTCATGGTGCATTTGCACTTGCTATGGTAAATTCCTTGATGGTTCAACCTTGCCCTTCCTCTCATCCTCCCCTTTCCGGTTGGATATGGTTGCCATGACAACCCCCATTACCTCTTGATTGGAGATCTAATGTAATGTAGACTGTGCGGGGCCATTTATCTGCTGTTAACACAGCAGTAGCAGCATTAGCAGCAGTCAGAGTCATGCAGCCACGAGCGGTTGTTAGAGTGAGAAATATTCAGTGTAAAATACACAGTGTGTGCAGTAACACGTATTCGTGCATGTGCATGTGCAAGGCCACACCTGGCACCTGCGGGGTTGGCGTGCCGTGCATGTGCGTTCGTGTAGTTTGCTTTGCAGAGGGGCAGGAGTAATCTCTAGTTCAGTGGCTACTGCTGAATATCACTCCACAGGTTTTAGTGCCTGCTAAGCCTGCAGCACACAGACACAAAGATAAGCTTTCCGGCTCCATCTCTGCTCTAGCTACAGATCCCCACAATGAACTGGGACGGGATTACATCAAATCAAATTGGGAGCTCGCTGTTAACAAATCTGCTGCAATGTCGCACACTCTGGATTGCTGTCAGTTGTACCCAAAATGATGCTTTGCTGTGCGCACCTGCTGCCCTTTTGTGATATTTCCGTGAGGGGACAAAGCATAAATACATATAGATTTCTTTGTCAATTAAATCGTTATTGTCACAGCTAGATTCTGATGGTCTGTTTAAGGCGCTCGCTGGGCTACTCCAACTAAGTTGAGGGACAGAACAAAAGGATCGCTGCATGGTAAATCACAACCTTTTCTCATTTCCTCTCTTTGTACCCTAACCTGTCACTGTGAATCAACTTCGGCGCCACTGTCCTCGATATGCAACAAATAAAAAGTGACTGACATCAAATTATTTTTAAGCTGATAGATGTTACACTAGCTTTGTCAGTGTTGTCACCTCTTTGGAGAGATCTTTCTAGTAAAGAATAATTGAAAGAGTAACTGAGTTTTGAAAGGAGTCAAGAAGTGGTGAAAAAGTTGGCAGGATTTCTTACCTTCTTTTTCTTCTTTTATCATTTCATTTCTTTTTCATTCAGCGCGAAAAATAATGATATTGGACTGCCACGGGCAAATAAATAAATAAGTGGAAAAAAGAAAGGATATGAGCATTGTGCAATGTAAAGTGTGACTTCAAAGTCGTGAGACTGACAAGACAACAAAGCCACACAGATCGACATAATACACACCTGAGGTTCAAGTATTCGTCATTAAAGAAGAAAAATGAAAAACAAAGCGAAAAAAAAAAAGAAAAAAGAAATGCATTGCAGGAGGATGGCGACAGTATGAGATGTTGACTATTTTCTGTTATATTACCTTGGATTCCCCTCGTGGACCCCCCCTGGAGTCGGCTGCCAAAAGTGTTGTTTTGATGAAGAATATGAGTGATGGTTTTTCAAGGGCAGTCCTCTGTGTTGAATGCGCTGTCTACATTGCATTTAAAAGGGGAGGACAAAGTCCATGCTGTAAAACACGGATACTGTTAAGATCCAGGGCCTGGGTGGATTTTTTTGTACAACACTCAGGCCAAATAGCTGTGATAATAATGTTTAGGTCGAGCTTTGAACACTACACAAGAAACCGACACATCTATAAGTAGCTGAAACATGCCACAGAACAGTAGTTTCTAATCTCTTTCTGTCAGAGACACACCCTGTCAGTTGGACTCAAAAACCACTTCATCATCGCAAGCCATCAGGTTACAATTGAATTTCCGTTGATTTAAAACTCTCTCTCAATTAGCCAATAGAAAAGTAGATTGTGTTCTGCCCTTGAGTCACATCCATGTTTGAGTGGATTCAGTAAGCTTTGAATTATAGCGATTAAGTGGCCAAAGCGGGATCAATTGTTCATCAGTTCTATCATAGTTTTGATAACATATGTGCATATTGTTCACTTCAGCCAGCGCATCTTCACTATATCTGCAAAACATGAATAGTACCAAAACTGATTAACAGATGTAGATTGCAGCATTTTGCTCCTGTGATGAGGTGGAGTAAAAGGAGAAGTAACACTAGTGTGAAAACAATTTAAAACAGAAGTGGGCGTGGCCTATAGACGGTTCCTGGAGTGCCATATGAGATGATGAACACCTACTGTTCCAGGAAGTAGTTATGTTACATTTAACTGTATTTATTTTTATCTTTTCACTTAACATAACCCAGATGTTTGCTTAAGCTCTGAAATCAAATCCAGATGTTACACATTTCATATATTGTCCCTACAATAGGTTCAATACACAGGTGCCATCATCCCCATGGCGCCAAACAGTCAAAAATAGTACAGCCAAAGGACTTCACTGTTTGACGCCATGGAAAGTGTCATTATGTGACTCTGAGGGATGAATATGTTGAGTTCACACCAAAACACATCACAAACATCGACAGGTGACATACAGAAATGTTTACACTAACAAACGCAATCCCTACAACATGGCCCTAAATAACTCTCTAACACCACAATGCACACACACACACACACACACACACACACTTGAGTGCGTATGTGTGTGCATTTGCTTCATTAAGCATATATCCAATCAGTCACAGACACACACACACACACACACACAGCAGCTCGGCGTGTCGCTCAGCAGCTTACTCCCGGCCTATAACCCGTCTGTCAGTCATACGGCTGGAGTTCATTAGAGACACTGAGAGCCAGTGACAACTCCCCATGGATCTGACCTGTGTACACAAACACAGGTGATCTGACCCTCTGTCACCACACAAACACAGATGTTTTGTCGCTTGAGGAGAGAAAAAGAGAGAGATCCATAGAACCGCCCGTGTGATGAACAAGGTACAGTATATACAGCGAGGCAAACTGTGGAAAATTAAAGAGTAAACACAGCTTTTCTGCTTCTGCTGCAGGTAGTGAGCAATTAATAGAACACTGGGACATACAGCGCATCGAGTGCGGTGGCCAGTTAGCCGTTGCCCAGTACTAAAATGGAACGAGTACTCAAAGAGACGTTTAGATGCGAACAAATAGCCTTTAAGCCCTACGGAAGCCAAACAACTCTCAGACTGCAAATATATCATCTGACATACAAATATACGCTGCGTTGAAGGTCAAGGATGTGATCATTTCTTCCTATTGCTGACGTGAAATTCCAAGAGGGCGCGTATATTCAGAACTAATAACGCAAACAAATGAGCAACTGCGCAAATGTCCCTCTTTTTTCTGTAGACAAACGAGTACTGGGAATTCCAATCTCTTCATTTTGTCCAAGTGATTTACACTGGAGACGGCTGCAGAATGGATTTATGATGAGTAAACACAAGTTAAGGGAAATCTGTTGTGTGGCAAAGAAAGTCCTACCACTCTATTCTGTTAATAAGATTAGAATGTGAAATATTCATTGGAAAAGGCTTACTAATAAATGGTCCATATTAAAAATTGAATTAATTCAAATTTCAGCCATGAATCTTTAATGATACATTATTAAGAGTGCACCAACAAGCCATTTCATGATGTAGTGTTGAAATGCTGAAGCTGAAGTTCCCCCTACACCTCACCCATTCATTTACCAAAAGCCGTGATGGAGGACTATCGGGAACTTTGACAGCAAGGTGAAGTAAGGCGTCCCCTAACTCTCCATCCTCCCTCCATTTAGCATTAGCCCTCACACCTCCCTGTAAACTGATTGCTGACAGGAGGGGAAAAAACTGGGCCAGGGTCAATAATTTAAGGAACTTGATGCTAATTTTAATCTATTACCCTGCTATGTGCATACAGTGTGTCAAAGGTAACGTCGGAGAGGGATCTGTCATGTGATTCATACACTGGGAAGAGAATTACTTCCATGACACATCATAATTTAATACATTTTAAGAAACTCAGCAAGACTTTGCCCGACTGATGGAGAGAGAGAGGGAGGAAAAAGAAGGGAGATAAAGAATGACAAGGATATTAAATTATGGAGCACCTTAACAGAGCAGTCCGTCTTAAATAGACATGATTGCCTTACCGCTGTGGATTGATGATAATCTGTTTGTAAGAGGCCTTGTACAAAGGGGTGGAGCCTCTGAGCTCTATTCTGGAGCAAAACAAAAACCAGTGGAAGAGTCGCAAGTGTAGTACAAAAAAACTGAAGTTGATCCATCCACTAATTTTCCTGAGCTCTTGTCCTCGTGATGGTCGTGATGGGTGTTTAGAGTAACCAATGGACCTATCGTGGTGCGAGGAGATCTGTGCAAACCAATGCAGACACGGGGAGAACATGCACTGCTGTTGTTACTACATCAGAGCTGACAACTAATGGTGTTATTACCTATGCATGAATCATTCATTAATGCATTATAGATCAGTAATAATCCATTATTCTTATTGCCAGATTGCAAAAAAAGCCAACAAATCCTGTGAGTGTTCAGTAACTTTAGTTATAATTGACGCTAATATGTATTAACATTAAATGATAATGTCAATAAACAGGTCTAAAAAGGATAAACAGCTGTTATGGTGACCCAGATGTTGTTCTTGTTAATCGTTTATAATTTGTTTATAAAAAGATATACAATAGACAACAATACAGTTTGTTTCAACATTAGTTTGCAACTCAGTCTTTTACAATATATGTAATGTACTTATATAAACATAGCTTTATCTTATGCAATAATATTTGCGTCAACAGCTGTTATATTACACGATAAAATGATCACTAATATTAATAATAGTTATAAAAAAGAGATTATCCACAAATCTGTGAATGGTGAAAATAACCAACTCAGAGTTACTTCTTATTGCCCTTCCTTTCTGAAAACGCAGCATGCTGCATTTCTCTCCCGACGTACTCTTAAAGTTACACTCTGACAGGTAAGGTCAAGCACCCCCTTTCCTTCCCTCTTATTTCCCTCAGTCTTTTTATTCACTGCAGTCACACAGGCTTTGCTTCGCCCGTGTTCATGCCTCGCAGCTCGGGCTGGAGTGGGGAATAGTAAACTAGCCTATCGCTGCCAGGACTTACTTCAGAGAGCGGGAAGGCTTTGGCTGTCATAGGTTCTCAGGATCAGAGCCGAGAGCGGGGACACTTCATTTGTCGGTGCTGAGGAGGAGAAGAAGGTGGAGGGAAAAGGAGGGAGGCAGGGGCGGTGTATGTGCCAGGGTCAAGTGCTGTGGAAAAAGCCAGGCAGTTATCCAATAGAGCTTTGCTCTCCTCTCTGCTCTCTGTTAGTGTCTTATGCAGCCCACTCTGTCCCGAGGCTTTCTCGACTTTGCTGGTTCTATTGTGGCATGGGCACCCTGGATCAGCATTATGACTGGGAGAACTGGAGCTGCTCTGTTAAACCTGCAATGCATCAGCAATTTGCGAGGTGTGCGAGGCCCCGCTGAGGGAATAAACCATGCGGATCAGATGCCCCTAACTTTCTCGTGGATATGACATTACTGTTTGGGAATGTCGAGCTGCAGCAGACATTGGTTGAAGAAACGGTTCTAAAAGTGTCGGACGCAAAAAATATTCAAACCAATACTGTTTCTCACATGAAGCATAATTGTTTCACCCACATGTTCATATCAAAAACAGAAGGAGAGATGCAAAACTATCTGTGCCGAACAGATGCTGTGAAGTACATTGAAAAAGACAGATATAGGATTTTTACACATTGGGATGTTAATGGGCTGAGAGGCTGCGCGCTCACACATCGTTGTGTGATATGCAAACTATCCGGAAAGACGGAGGGAGAATAGTCTCAGGAAATGTTGTAAGGGAGTAAGTAAGAGTCACACTCCCAGTACATCTACCCACACCCCCGCTGCTGCAGCCCCTTGTGGAAGCAGTCAGCATTGCAGATTGTCTGCAAAACTGTTTGCCACACAGGAGCTCATCCCTCCTCACTCATTTCACTCAAGCTATTTGTCCGATTCTGCTTTCCATACTGCCTGGCTTGACCCGTCCGCACACAGATCTGGGCCTGGAAGCGGGGAGCTGGAGAGAGAAAAAGTACAGCGGGAGGATGAAGAGGAGGGAGGAGATCAGAGCGGGAGACGAAGCAAAGTGAGGGGATAACACAAAGCGCCTTGCTAAGCCATACAGCGGCGCAGGATGTGGACACATGACAAAGTGGAAGCCCACCCATCTGCCACAAACAAGCCAGTGTGACATTCCCACCAGATGCTGATAAAATGTGTCTTTGGTGATTGAGATACATCAAAGTCACCAGTCAAAGATACCTGTAACTTTTTGAGGTATTAACATTTGACTAGCTCAGTTAGCCCGTACCTCGGCTCTCTTTGCTTGTTGTTTATCCCTGCTGGCTACTGTATAATCTATCTGACAGTGAGCCAATCACATCAAGGGGAAACAAATGGTTCTGTATCTCTGCCAGTTATAGTACTCCATCTAAGACGCCGTAGCATCTAAATGTCAAATCGTCTGCCGCCTGGATGGCTGTTAGGCAAATGCCGGTTCAAACGTCGCTCCGATGTGGTACCACGCATAATGATTGATGGCACGATCCGGTCTACAGCTAAAATTAAAATATAAATGTGGTATTGTTTCTGTGTTTAATGTTCAATACAACGCATTGGGAGATAGCCAGCAAGGCTATATGGTGTATGTTTTTTTTTGTGGGTAGGGCCCGGCTGTTTTCCCCCATTAACGTAGTTGGGTGAGGCTAATTGACTCACACATTCTAGAGGTCACTTACTGGTCATGTATTGATCATTTGCACCTTCTGGCCTACTTGTATGTGTAGTTTGTCTGTTCTGAACTGCAATTATAGGTCTGATAACAACTAATAACTGCCATTTAATTAGGTGATAGCAGTTGTAACAGCTGGTGACCCCCAATAAACCTGATATTCTTTTAAACTAATATTCTTCTGCGTTTGTACTGTTCAATTTTCCCGAATTGCCGTCTCTATTAGACGAACATCTTCTGTTCAGCTCGAATGATTCCATTACTAGGAGGTAAAGTCAAAATTATCATTATCACCATTACACGTGGCATTATTATCTTTAATTATCATCAACACTAGCATATTCATGATTAGCACAAGCCGCCATCATCATGATCATAATCTGAACTCCATAACAATTCTTAACAGTAGACGTAGAAGCCTGTTTACCGGCGCTACCTCCACAACATGATGACGAAGGTCAAAACCTCAATGTCAGTCGTGCATTTTGGGGCTTTGGGTGAACAGACTGCACAACCACTGAAAATCCCTCTACCTATTCCCAGCCAGCCAAAAGCCCTCACTTCTTGGTCCCCTATTCCCAAGAAGCATTTCAGGAATCTGTTCCATTTTTAATTAGCTTCATAAAGAAGAATAATATAAGTTTTCATTGAGCAGCAACAACCATTTGGGGGACGAATTTTCCTTTTAAATCGACCTAGTGACTCAAAATGTGAAGCAAAAATCATCATGCGTGAATTTACTGTTGTTTAAAGTTGTCACCCTAAATCAAACGTTGTCTTTGATATTTAGGTTTGCTAATACTTTCCGCTAAAGCCATTTAATGTATTCACATTCTTTAATCACCTCCCAGTACACTGTTACAGTAATTCATTTATTTGTCTTTAAGTAGCCTGCACTGGATTGAAACGAGCCACCGAGAGGCATGTAATCCAGTGTTAACTGTTTTTGTTGATCTTAAACTACTCGTCTATACTTTATTTTCAATCTCTTGTTTTAGGTGCATGGGTATGTCAAGTGGATTTACTGAGCCATTGCTATCTTGTAATTGGACAGGTGACACTTGCCACCTTTCAGCAGAAAGTGGCTTACTAACCCACTCATAATGTCTTGTTTTTCTTGGGTTGTTTTTTGGGCATAATTACTTTGAGACATTTTCCTGATTAAAACCCTGTCTCAGAAGCGAAAGAGGCAAAAAGAAGCTTAGTCTACTTTTTTTTAAGGATGAGTGTTTAATAGCTCACTTTCCCTCTGAAATCAATGGGAATCTGTTCCTGTTTTTAAATTAAAGTCAGCTGTGCCACTGATAAAAAAAGATGTATATCTCGAGAATACAGATGTGGAAAATTATAAACATAGTTACAAAGACTGAATTAACAACAGCAGCAATTTGTTTAAGAGCATTTCTTGGCATGAATGTAATGGTTTGAAATGGCTTTCGTTATCTACAAACTCTGCAGGTAGATTAAACAGCCTGGAGGAAGAGGCTGCCTGTGTGTTAATGCTGATAGTGTACGCTTTTATCGCATAAGGAAACTGAGACCAGACCAGAGCTTGCAGGAATATGCAAGCATGAGCATGCATTAGGCAGGTGCAGGAGAAATCAAGCATGCACTTAAACGATCAAGGGACAGGCAACGGCTGATTTACAGATAGATTTTACTTGTAGATATACCCAGCTAATCACCCATTATATCTTTGCAACAGCATTCTGCTCTTAGAATTATATCTAAATACAAATGCAAATTATCTTTAACGTGTGAATGTTGTGAATGAAATGTGTATTGTTTTAATTATTTGTTGTCCTACTGTCTTTGTCTTACTATCATGCTGTTAAACATAACATTAATATTCTAGATTATAAATAATGCAAAGCTCATGAATGTACATGAGACCTTACTTAAGTGTGATGGTAAAATACACACCATTTACTGATTGCACTATTTTCTCACATTAGTTTAAACTGTGTATTTTATGTTGCACTGTATGTTGTTAGGAGATTCTCCTGGATATGCTCACTACGTACAAAAAGCATGCTCACTACATAGAGCACAAAGACAGCACAACTTCCTACAAATTGCTCTTATAGGGTGGCCCATTTTTGAGTCATATATAAATTGTCAAATGATTAATACATTAATAAGAAACTGCCTGTGCAATGTAGCTAAATTAAATTAAAGTTGTCAGACATATAATACAATACAATTAAATACTTTGGTAATTTATTGTTAAATAAAATAGAAATAGTTAAGTATTTGACTGACTGTAATTACTCTCTATCACTGCTCTTGGCACGAATAAAAGGAGATCTGTTTCCCAGAATGTTGAATGATGCCTTTACAGACACATACAGCAAATACTGTTGAACTGAAGCTTGTGTTTTGTACCTTTTGCCTTCTCCAAACGTTTAACACGCCACAGCATGTAACTAAAGCCTTGCTTTTAGGTAGTTTTGAGGTTTTGTAGTGGGTAAAGTATTGCTCTCATTCCAAATAAACAGCATTGCACTTACATTGAAGGAGGCTCTAATATCTAGATTTGAAGAAGTGTAGTTATCACCTCTCTAAATGAAAAATACCAAAGTTGACTGAGACGCCTAAATGGTGTAAACACGACAGGTGAGAATGTGCCCTAGGTGTGGACATATGGCGCCGCTCTAAAGTGGCACCGTGACATGCTTCCCACCCCAAAGCAAGCGACAACATCTGGTGGAAGATTTTAGGGGGTCTGAGAAACACTGGTGGCACAGTAGGCAGCCATCTTTACCCAGGTCGTCCGTTTTCTGCAATAAAACCTAAGGAATTCACATATTTGCTGGATTTGGGCACGATGGCAGCCCACACAAACAATCACTGCTGTTAGCAGTCGCTTGTGTGTCATCCACGCTGTGCGTTAAACACTCTCACGTGACAAAGCCTCGGCACATGAATTCGAGTTCACAATAAACATCAGTGATGCAGAAAAGCGAAGAAGCAGGCTCCGCTAATGATTATGATACTGCAAATATGAACCCGCGTGTGTTTCACGGCTCCTCGCTAACAAGCACATCATTTTCAAAAGTGCACAATGGTGTCAAGTCGTCTGGGATGATCCCCCCCCTTCATCGAGTGCTGGGATTACTGTAAGCTGATTTTCCATAATTTACCCTCACCAAGTGGAAAAGCACAATCCGGATTCGCCCTCCTAACTCCCTCTCCTTATCTTGTTCCCCTCACATCATTGTTGTCCTAAGAACAAATATGAGCAAGTGTCTGTGCAGCTGTAAATGGGTTAGTTTTGAAGTTGGCAAATTGCATTGCAGGTCAAATTCATGAATAAGGGATGCGGGTGATGCTCTAATAGCGTCTAACATCTCTTTTTCTTTTTTACAGTTTTGTTTTTTCACGAATGACACACTGTAAGTGTACTCGATTTGCATTTGCAACTGCTGTCTGACGTCTTCACGAGGACAGCCAGCTCTCCCTGTTATTTTCCTGCTGAGTGGATTTTCCTCTGAGTCCAGAGGCATCTCACACGTGTTAATAAGACAAATGACAACGCTGTTTCGGGGGGAAGACGTGATGAAAATGGAGCAGCAATTCCAGACAATCACAAATAACCTCCTGCAGAAAGTGCCGTGCAGAAAACTACGGTACTTTCTGTAAACGCTGAGCTCCACAACGTTCCAGCTATTACTAACACTTTGTCTGGAGGACAATAACACTGTCAGAAAAAGAAAAAAGTTACTTCTAGTCTTACAATGGCTCTGCTGAGTCCACATTACAGTCCAACTGTGTGGCGGCACCCCAAACTAGATGAGACTGCAGGCTTAATCTGATCTATTTACCTCCACATGAACACTGTGGTTATATTTTGAGCTGTGCTAGTGGTACACCTCAGCTAAACTTTATCTTCAGGTTCGCCAGTTAGCAAATGTTGAGTAAATTCAGATGGTGAACCTGTTAGCACTGTCATTGTTAGCATGCTGCTGCACAGCCTCACAGAGCTGCTAGCATGATTGTAGACGTCCTCTTCTTTCATCATTGTCACATAATAATGTAATAAAATATAATTATTTTTCTATTAGTAACAGAACGGGCTGTTTTCTTATCCCCTCTATTATTATTTGGGATGAAATGTCAAGCAACACTGTTTTTTTTTATGCAACCATTTGCTGCTAACTGAGGACACATTAAAATCAACAGACCCTGGCAGAAAGTTTGACATGATTTTCTCTCCCAAACACAGACAGAAAAAGATATTGGCATGAAGACCAGTTTGGCCCCAGAGCAAATAGTGGAGGTTGGCCGACGGTGTAGTCTGCACCACCTTCCAGCATTTGTTATTGTTCCTTATTACTTCCCATATTTTTCATCAGCTCTCTCCAAGCTGTCTCCATCTCTGTCTTTCCCCCCCGACCATACTGCGTTCGGCATTGTTATGCGAATGTCTGGATCAAGCCAGTTCCGACTGAATAACAGACTGTACGGGTTGAATCAAGGCTCAGCTCAGCTTTGGTTACTTTCCCAGATTACACAGTTGAAAGGAAGGTGCACATGAATCAGCGCACTGTTAAATCATGCATGGGTAAGATGTATTTTGTAAGGAATTTGTGAAATTGTGATTGGTGAGAAAACATTTCTAGGTGAATTGGTCAGCGTGTTTCAGCCTTTGTTTAATTTGCCATCATGCACCGCTCTGTTGGCCAGTGAACCGTAGTTAAAATGCACTGATTATCCTACTGTCTTTGTCATACGGCAAGCAATAATGTTGTCTTTCCTGCACTTCTCTCACCACTATATTGGCTCTTCTAGCTGGGTCAGCTCTGTTCCACTCGCTGCTTGCCTTTGTACTCACATTAGTCTGATCTTAACCAAAGGAAACATCTTCAGTAAAATTCAATTGAGACAACCAATCACCAGTTACACTAACATGTCCTCAGCAGGACGATATTGCCCTGATGCAATCTTTACTGACCATGGAGAGTGATGAAATGGGGAAATAGCCATCACACATCCGCTGTGCCAGCAGTTATTCTAGCACGAGATCAATCTCTGAATGATTGTTTTGTTTTGAAGTGAAACAAAAGCTTCCCCCTGCAATCTGTCCCTCGTGCGTGCAGTAGAGGATCTGCTCCCGAGGACATGTCGAAGGACGAATACGTTTTTAATTTTATTGAAATACCAACAAGCCAATTAGTTTAGAATAATATGTATGCATGCATGGGTTTTACACTGGGAACTAAATGTCAGTATAATTCTCTAAATGATAACAGGCATTATTTACAGAGTGAATAAAATGACGAGGTGTGGCATACATTTTTCCCCTGTTCCCTGAAGCAGGAGCTGCTGAGCGTTTTTAACCTTTTGCTCATTCCACATTTATTTTATTTATTTATTTTTCCACATTTCAAGTGTGATTTACTGCGGTGAAAATTTTAATTAAAGGGTAAAATTGTTGCATCAAAAATGACCTTTTGTGCAGGAGACAAAGGTATTATTTTCTATACACTGTAAATTCTTAACAGCTTTTCTAAGTTACAGTTATTTTGTTAACAACAATATGTACATACGAGTTTTTATCACGGTAGGGTTAATTGCAGGGTGGAGTAAAGCAAATTTTAAACAATCAAGCATAGTAGAAACCAATGAAGCAATAGCATTACTAGACCACTGGAGGACAGTGATTCAACTGTGCCTAATCTAGAAACAAACTTCCAAGATAATATTAGTCAGATCGAAGTACCCTAACGCAATTAGTATCCACTGCTTCACTGATCCAACATAGCACACTGACCTTTCTATCTCCACCTGCTCTTGGAGCACTTTTGGCATTTTTCCATTGAAAAACCAAACTTGTTGACATAACTATGACTTGGGCGACTAAGAATCTTCACACATACACACAAGTTACACTTACTAGTTTTATAGGGCAATTGATTTGCATGACTTCAATTCAATCTGATTGCTGGTCAAGTAAACATAACTTGTTGGCCCAGTGTGGATAACTTGTCTTAGTTGCACTACATTAAATAACACTTTGTTCAACACTAGTTCACTTTACTTTTACAATCGTTTTAATTTCTTTTTTTAGGTAATGTTAACTAATGAGAAATTGGCATGAACACTTAACACTTTACCAAACCAAATCACTAAAAACATAAATGAGGGTATGTGTAAAAAAGCCCTCACCTTATTAGTTTAGTCTTTGAACCTAATTGTAATCACTTGCCACAAGGTTACTAACAACAACAACAACAACAGGACAGGTCATTCATCAACTAAACTTGAAACAGGACAGCTTTGCTCCAATGCCATCAATTGCCAGTAAAGTCTGGGGGAGAGCATGTAATTGGCATTTAATGCTATTGATAGCAGCATGTGTTGGTATTTAGCTGTCGGGCCACAGAAGGACCATGTGGAGTCAAAAATTGTCAGGGTGGTGGCGAGCCAAATCCTGCAGGAGCTGAAGCATGGCTCAGTGTGATTAGACAGGGTTCTCATCTCAGTGCCAAGTGGAGAGGACACTGAGGTCAGACGTGTCGTACCAAATGAACAGGCCTGAACAGTGAGGCTGCACAAATGGTTGTGTACAGATGAACGTGCTACTGTAAATATACTCAAAAGCTCAGACAGTCCAGCAGGTGACTTCATTGTTTCCGTGTAAAACGTACTTATTTTCTATATACCTGGTTGATTATTTTACTTCTTGTCAGCTACATGTAGCATTAGCATTTTTTTATCAATACCTAGACCTAGCTATCTGTTAATCAAACACAACTGGGAGGTTTATGTTAACTTAAGTCAATAAGATTGCATTTCAAACAGATGCATGAATAATGCATGTATGTGCTAATGTAAGCACCTATTAGCCATGAACACAATTACCGCCAGGAAGGAGTGAGAGAGAATGGAGGAAGTGGGGAGATTTGGGAGGTGGCTGACTTCCCAGAATGACTTTTGAACTATTAGAATTTCTTTTTCCCAACTGGATAAAACTGATGCATTCTAAAGGAAATAAAGGCAAGAGTGAAAAACAGTCCACCTCTTCGTTGACACAGAGCTGGAAAGACTAAGAGCACTGGAAGCTGATTTGCTGCCAGGGCACTTTTGGGAGAATCAATACAGAAAATGTAAACGACCCATGTCTTTTCCCCTCAAACTACCACTGATGTGAATGTATATTTATGTGAGAGGCATTTGTAATCTGATTTTCAAAGACAGAGATATTGTATTGTTAGGGTCAAATCACTACAGTGGTCCTAAGGGAGATTACGAGTTGGGTGCATTTGATGTGCATACCAAAGTGCTGCGGCAAAGTCAGCAAGCCCGAGTTCAGAACATTAAACCAAAAAAAGGCTTGTTTAGAAAGGAAGAAAGCTGACGACAGAGGCTGCAGTATAAACCAAATTTGTGCACATGGTGGTAGGAAAGGCGCTTGTACAGCTTTTCTACAATGTTGCGTTGAACCCATTGCTTTTATTTTCATCTGTCTGGAAATGCCTACAGCGTTTTCCTTTGGGATCAGATGTCTCTCCATTTCCTATCTTGCAACACGTAGATTGCCATGCAGTGTGTGCCGCGCCTCACAATTCAAGGGGTTAAACTTGTCAAGTTTAGAAATGGATTTTCGTATTTTCAGGAAGGCACCATGCTGGGCGCTCCCCCAAAAACACAGCGGGTAGCTGCCGGCTGGACGAGACAGGAGCATTCAGTCACTTATTCACTTTATTACCTATGCCAATATTAAACCGACCACAACAGGCTCAGCTGACAGTTAAAATATTTGGAAGGGGAACACGGTTGCTGTAGCTCCATGTGTAACAATAAAGACATGTATTAGTGTACAAGGTCCAAGTCAACACGGATAACATACTAGCAGTAACACATTTGGACAGAAAAAAAGAAACAAGATCCTGTAGGTAAAGACGTGACACTGTGTGCCAGGCTTGAATCCCAATGTTAAAGTTAAAAGCTTGACATTGGAACCAAAGTTCATCTGTTACATTAAGGCAGTGTCTCATTGGGAGAGAGAGAGAGAGAGAGAGCTGTGTCATGTTAACAGAGGATTATGTTTAAGTTACGTTGCTGTGTTTTGAAGAATGAAGAGTTTGTGGAGGCTCTTAAAGTTTATGAACCTCCTTGCAAACAAAGCGGTCAATGACCTATGTCATGTTGTTGTTACATTTTGTTCAATGCTGCTGGATATTAGTGGACTTGCTAATCGATTAGGTAGCGTCTATCGTCATTTAAGTGAAAGTGATTGTCCAGTTAGCGTCTTATAGTTTTACTAATCAGTGAGCTGCTTGACTGCATGTTCTCTGATGAAGGAGAGACAGGAGAAATGTAGAAATGAAATGTGTGTAAATACCACCGACGTGTAATAGTATTTTCATGTGTAATATTTTAGTGTAATGCATGATGATGGTGCTTTGGTTTATATTATTCATATGTGGTTATAGTGCATCTGAAAACCGACTTTCACTGGTTACAAGACACAATTTTATTGCTGTAATCTTGCCCACCACGGCTTTGAAATCTCCGGCTCTTGAGAAAGTGAGAGCGTGTTTTAAAATCTAAAATCAAAGCAGCAATAAAGCCAGACAGATGAAAGAGGAGAGTCTGAGAGGAAAGTGTGTGCCTGGTTTCTCTCCTCAACTTTTCATCCCTTTCACTAACTTCCACTGTTTTAGCCCAAATAGAAGAAGGAAACAAATAGAACGATGTGATTTCTTTGCCAAGTTAAACTTAAACCCTGTCTCTTTCCAGACAAACGTGGCGAGCAGAGCAAGGCTAGTTCAGAGACGCGATCAATTACTGAAGAGATGGCGGGTATTACAGAGCAGCTAATTGAAATGGGGCTTACTGGAAACCCGCTTGTTTCAGCCTACTGTGCCCATTCAAGCCTCTACCCATCACCAGAGAAAGAAAGAAAGACACAAAACTCTAGTGCTGGCCACAATTTGAACCGAACTAAATCACACATGTTGAAAAGTTTTTCGTAGCTAAGTGACTGGAAAACTAGCTCTATCACACCTAGCTCTGTAATCCCTCTTTGTCACGACAGAGTCCTCTGCTGCCTTTTCCCCCCTAAATCTACAGATTACTGCAAAGGTCTGTGAGCTCCCCTGAGTCCCATGGGACATCTTCTCAGCGTGGAGCTTTCTATGGGAGAATTAGGGTTTGCAGATCCCCGCAAAACCATTTAATTGTCTTGAAACTCCAGCCTTGGCTGAAATTCCAAAACACAACTGCAACATCAAAGGAGCCGAACAGCTGGATCCATAAAGGTTTGAATTGGTGTGTCTATTAAGATACCCACACACAGCAAAACAAAGATGCTACACTGAGACTGATTAATTTCTTCCTTCCTTCCTGCCACGATGTGATCGTGTTTATTTTAGGCTCATGAGCATTGCATTGTGTTCTTTCTTCCTTCCCATCCTGCATTCCACACCAGCTTCTCTGGGACCTATGTTCAGTACATTGTGTTCGCAGACTAGTCATGGTTTTAGGTAGAAAACATAGAGACGCCTTGTCACAGATGGCACATTTGTGCTGATAGCTGCAACCCCTGTGGTCTGCAGTCATGGTTTGCAGTTGCAGGGGGAAGTGATTGTGTGGTGTATGAATAAAAGCTCCTCCTAATCTTCCATCCAATCTGCAGAAAATCAAGATCAGAGCCACTGAACCAAATCTTTGTTTTCTCTGCTCCCCTCAGTGCTCCTGAGGAGCAGAGCTGTCAGTGACGAACAGAGAGACGGGGTGAAGAAGTGAGGGACGAGGGAGGGAGAGGCACGCTGAGGGAGAGGCGTGCGGCGAACGTATGGCGAGGAAAGCGAGTGGGAAGAGAGAGAGAGAGAGAGAGAGAGAATCACACCGTGGGAGCTGTCTGAGGATGCAAGGCCAGGGAGATATGACCAGGGAAGCTGTTACAAAAGGGTCAGAGAAACAAGCGGGACGTAAGAAGAGAGGATAGGAAAGACAATTAAAAGGATCCTCTACAGCCAGATGGTGCCACTGGGCAGGAAATGGTCTCATCTGTGCTCCACTGCGCTTTTGCTGTGATTAAAAAAAAAACGAGGCAAAGACGCATACGCAGACATGATAAACAACGTGCGTTAAACAGCAAATTCCTCTGCTGAGGCAAGTGCCAAAAATTAGCTGACGACCAGGAAACGAAACAAATGAGCCAGGAAGGGAAATTAAATGCTCATCCTGGACATGAGCGGTCCAGATGCCGAAACTAAACTTTTTCTGCTCACCAGTAAGGTACATTGCACATTTATCATCGTTTGGACACGTTTCCCGGCCTGAAGGATTGTAAGCAAAATGACAAGCAAGGTAATCTGAAGCTGCTGTGTAACCTCGACTCTGTCATTGTTCCCACAAAACAATTAGCAGGTGCGGCGAGGCTGCAGTATATTAGATTGATCCCACATCGCTTCGCCTATTGATGGCTACAGGATGCAACTGGAGGAAAAAAAATGTTTTGTTATATTCATCTTCATATATATGTATATATATATAAATAAATAAATTCTCCACTGGCCCTCCTCTTGGGCTTTGAGGGTCCTGCACGGTATCTTGGCTGTTCCCCTTCTGGACAGAGATCTCAGATGTCATTTCCAGGACCTGTTGTAGTCACTCTACCTGTTTCAGTCTTCTCTTCTGTGTCGACACTCTTCTTCACAGTCAGGACGTTGTGATATGTAGCACAGCGACCTGTGTGAGCATGCTCAGCGTCCTCTGCCTTACAAAAGCTACACTCAGAAGTCAATTAAAGTCACCGCTGTTAAAGTAAACTGTATGGAGATGCGCGGTCATTTGAGAGAAAAATAGATTTTACCCAACATTGAAGCGATACTATTTATTACGGCTTTTCTTTTGTTAGATCTCCACAATTCAGCTCACTACTTGGTGCAGCATTTCAAGTATGAATGAAACAACAATCCAAGTCACTAAAGGGAGACTGAGTTATGACACATACAAATATTCATTTGCTGTCACAATGCAACAAATAAATGTCAGATAATCCATGATGCACTTGTTCATAGACTCATAGAAAACATCCAGTAAAATATACGCATTAGGACATTAAGGATACATATGCACATGCTTTGTCTCTCCTGAAATGATGTGCAAGTTGTACCATGTTGTAGATGATCAGCTGGCATGCGGCTTGTCCTTCCTCTTCTCCTAAATACAAAGACTTTCCTAAATGCTATCTTTGAAATCTGCAGTGTTTGAATCTGCAGTGTTTGCTGCTTTCTTTCCCCTTTCATTGCTCTTTGCCCACGTTGTACTTGTACTCACGAAAAGTGACAGCTCCTGTGCTCAGGTAAAGGCATCCTGCTGTTTTTTTTTCCCTCTCAAACTCTGCTGCTTTACAACTACAGAGCCACTAACTCAATTTCATACCTCGATCCCAGCAGAAACTGAGACGCATACTCATCCACCACACCGGCAGAGTTGAATGGATACTCCTAGAATAACGTCCAGACGCATCTCAACTGAGATTCTTGGCTAAAATGGAAGTGGAATATAATAACTGTGTAAAGTACAGTACGAGCACGATATATATGCTCAGATATATGAGCATGTTATATACTGTATATAACAAACTTCTACAACCTAATGTACAAAAAAACAACAGATTGTTAAATTATTGCCTTTTAATTTACATTTTAATGTCTAATATACATAAGAAAGAAAAACTGTGGCTTGGTTTGGCTTGAAACCCAGTTGTAGGCCACTTTCTGTGCGCTGCGCTGATATTTCGACCTGTCAGAGCCAGGGAATGCATGCCGACTCTGCTCTTTGTCTCGTTCTGAAAAGCTTCCTGAAACTACTATTTGAGACCTAGCAAGCTGCAATAATTTCTATGACTTTTCTACTGTAGCTAAAAGGGCTTTTGTGAGAGAATGGAAGTATCGCTCTGGTCTTTGTTTTAAGAAGTGGCTCAATTATGTAGTTAGAGGAGATTATGTACTCAGCGCCTGACTCATACTGTAAATTTGTTAAGATTCTGGGCCCTTTTATTGATTGTGTCAGAAAGAAAACAGTCTGGGCTGATTTATGTGCAGTTCTTGAATGTAACTTAATGTTTATTTTAACTGCCTTTGAAATCATTTCTCATTTCACTTCCCTGAATTGTGAAAATGTTGAGACAATTCTTCAACGGGTGTTTTCATCACTGAAGCGGTGTTCACTGGAAATGCTGCCAATCTGGGCACGCATGGAATTATTCAAATTATTATTGTATTCTCTTGCCAAAATATTTTGCTTTTGATTTCCACTTGCGCTTTTTCTGGCATGTCAAATTGTGAAAAAGGTCTGTTCCAGTAACAGTCAGTGGCAACACCACGCATGTTTCTTGTATGTTCATGCCTTAGTTCAAAGCAAATCCTCGTATTTGTAAGTCCTGCTAGTGTGTAATTAAAAAAAGTCTATCGTTGCCAAAAACAATGATATTGTGAACAACTTGAAACTGTCTGCTTCATATCGCATGAAAGGCCACAATGACTCCTAATATCTGCAAATACAAATGTCTGATCTTTGGAGAATACTCCCACAATGCAAAGCGCCACCACGTAGCATTAGTTTATTTATATGTTTGTTTGATTCTTCAGGTCAGTACAGATGTATGAAGGTTTCAGAGCAGTGCCTATTATTTTAAAAGCTTAGGAGGAGGTGCGGTTGGGTTTGCATTTTGTAACTTGACTAAAATGATGTTCATATACAACTGAACAGCAATCACTACTCGATTTTTTCGGGGGAACGTAGTCGCGAACGCCCCCTTGCCTTACTTTACTGAATGTAGGATGTCATTTATTTAAAAAAAATATGTTAAAGCGCAAAGACATCACCGTAAGCAGACGGTGTTGGTATTTTAATCTCGGTTAAACACTCATTTCATACTATTAATTATCTATTAAACTCTTCAGTATCAGTATCAAGCGCCCTCTGTACAGCTGCAGTACACTTAAACGTATGTGTTTAATGTAGCCTCGGTAGTTGTCATCCCTTATAGGTACACAGCGGTGACAGCGCTGTATTTAAACGTTGCAGCCGAAAAAGTCCGGAGGATATTTTGCCATCTTTGGAAGTCCTATCTGAAACACAGATTAGGTAACACACACCCAGAACTTTGTACCCACTGCATTTTCCTCTCTTTTTCTGTGTGTGGATGAGCTTGTGTGTTGTAGACAGGAGTTAAATAGGTTGCCAGCAATGTGCGAGTGTGTGTCCTACAGAGAGGTTAAACGGTTTGCAGAACAACACTAGTGACTGTGTGTGCGTGTGTGTGTGTGTGTGTGTGGTGTGTACACACGCAGCCGTGCGTGTTGCTGTTGACAGATGCGTTTTTCTGCTGACAGCAGTGATCAACGGTGAGCACCCCTGGCTTGGCACCAAGCTATTACTTAATTCATTGACATTTTGTGTAATTGCCTCGGGGCAGTTTGCAGAGGAGGTATGGGGTTCTAATGGGATTAGATTACAGAAATACAATTACCATTTCACATATAAAGGGAATTATTTTTGAGTGGCTCGATAAACAGAGGTGTGTGAGACGAGAGCTGCGCGTATATATATGAGTTTTTGGTTCGTATATGCGCGCGTGTCCACGCTGCCCGTGCTTTATTGTGTTGTGAAAGTGAGTAAAAGTGTGTGAAAGAATGAATGGCTATGAGTTTTCCTTATCCTCCTTTTCTTTCCTGGGTTTATCGTGGTGGCTTGCCATGGCAGCCTCAGAAATGGCCTGTCAAGGCTCTTGGAAATGTCGATGTGCAGATAATGACATGTTGAAAGCCCTGAACCACCAGCTTGTCACCTGCTGGTAATTGGTTCTTCTACCAGTTTATTGTCTCCAGCTGCACTGCTCATCACTGATATTCCTATTTTAGAAACAGAAGACGTGCGAGAGAGGAGGAGACAGAGATAAATATGAACACGTGCGCACATGCGCGCTAGTGTACGCATATGGTTTGGAGAGGATGCAGGTGCATATTAGCCAAAGAGCACAGTACATCTGTGTTTGCACTTAATAATTATTTGGCACTTCCCTCAGGGTAGCAGTAGCACATGGAAAAGTGGTAGTTTACCACATTTAAATAGTTGAGGAAAACACATAGGGCAGTTTATTTATCTTATCCCGTCAGTGATGTTTCCAAATGTGCGCATGCCGAGAAAGATAAGCCAAGCAATCCCCCAAGCTGTTTCAATAGTTTAAAGTATAATCAAACATTTTTGGCTTTGAGAAGATTTCACCGAGTCCAAGCTTAGCATCGACACTACTGAAGTTTAATCTCCTGTGAAAGACTGTCTGTGTTGAGTTCTTTCTCTGAGAGAGAATCACATTATACAGTACATATATGGACGGACAGTGTCGACTGACTTTTTACCTCTTCTTTTTATTTTTAACAAAGGTAATTACCCCCTACCACCTACTCTGCAGCACTGGGAATGATAGCATCTAGTAAGTCTTTGTCATTAACAAATCGTTTTGCATTCACTTTTCTATTTACTGTCAGCAATTTTGTAGTATAGCTGTCAGTCCCATTTCCTTCTGGCTGCTGCGTGGTCAACGGAGCCATCTGCAACTTCGCCCTGCTTACTGAACAAAACGAGTCCTTCGAGGCTTCTTCGGGAAAATGTCACGTAAGGGGTCAGAAAAGTTGCTGAAACTAGGAAAAAAGAGAGATAATCATTAATATGACAACACTTACAAACACGGTCTGTAGCCAATTCTGTGATTGATGAGAGTGTGGATTTATCACAACAGTTGGATCATCAACCAAAACAATGAGCTGGAAGACGCTAAAGCTCCCAACAGAGCTAAGGGAAAATAATAAAGCCCCTAAAGGTGCTAAATTTCTCAGAGGGAAGCATTATTTGTTGTATGTTCATTTCTACATATTTGTACAAATATGGCCCAACTCGCGAGAGACCTCTTCAGACTGGCAACAAGATGTCGATATTAAATGTCATCATTGAGCAAAACTGCACAAAGTGGTGTGTGTGTGTGTGTGTGTGTGTGTGTGTTTTATTGAGCAAGTCGCACCCCGCCTTGTCTGTGCCCTCTTTCCACTGCTTAGTGTTGGCTTGAGTTGTCTCATTCATCTTGACCTTGCAGTCAGCATATGTCTCAATTCAAAGGGCAAAGACGATTACAGCAGTTCGGGTATTTTGTCAAAAGATGGTCTGGGTGATGATTTATCATCAGGTGCCCTCGATTCATTTTTCAGACGCAAATGATGGTCATGAATCATGCTACATGCTGGCAGCCCCTTGCCGACCGGTCTTGACCTTAGCATACATTTTGAATGGCTAATTTGCTAATGCGTCCAACTTGCCTCAGTTCTGCCTCAGTTAACGTAGGTGCCACGTGTAACAGCAAACTTTTCCAACCTGGCACGGTAAATCGTCTCGTGTGGCGAGCCAGCCATTACACCTGGCCTTCTTTTATGGCTGTAATTTTGTCCGCTTGACTCCGCTGATTGGATCGCACAGTTGTCCTTGACCTTTTGAAGCTCAACCATGTCATTCTTCTTTAACAAGCGCCACGCACAACTCCGACGGGCTGAGAGGAAATGGATGGAAAATGATTACAGATTTTACAGGAGCCGCCGGCTTCTCAAAATGGGTGTTTGTGCAGGACTAACTCATGAGAGAATGTGTTAACAAGGTTATGACGGGAGGCAGCGGCAATGTTTCCCACAGTCTTGTCCGTCATGTAAGGATATCAGAAGTTTAATGGCCAATGCTCTCGGCCAATGACGTTTAACCAACTTCTATTATTAGCACCGTTTCACTCTCTGATTTATCTCTTCATTTTTATCATTGGATTTTTTTTTTCTTGCCTCCCCAATTTCACTTCCCTGCGGGGGGATCGAAAGTGGTGAATCTAGAGCGGTGATCTTGTCAGGTGTTGTGAAAATCCACTTGGCCCTGCAATTTATCAGTATCCACATTCTGCACACACATCCCTTCATATATCTCTCTGGTACCATAAAAATCAATTGATTTGGCCTACAAAGTGCTAGGCTTCTTTCTTTTTTTCTTTGGCCGCGGTTTCTTCTGATTTCCACCGAACAGGCAGCTTGAGGTGGCTAAGCTCTGTTACAATACTTTCATCTGCAGGAGTTAAAATGGTCACTATTCATTTGTCAGATTGGCCGCAACAGATCACACATACTTTTTTTTTTTGCTTGATAATAAGGCATTATATCCTCACTGTGTGAAAGCAGCACACAACATACCTTTCCTGTTCTCACGGTACACCGTGTATACAAACCTCGTCTTTGCAGGAATAAAATGGATCATTAAACACACATTAGTTTCACCACAGATTTTAGTAGATGGCTTTTATTGGTTTTATACGCATGCTGTACACTTCAGTTCAAGTGCGGTGTTACATGGAAATCCCATAGTTTTACAGAAAAACAACAACAACAAAGATCAGGAATACAACATGGACTTTTTTTGCCTTTACATTAGTACAGACAGACTACAACAGAGGAAATAGGAGCATGTTGTGCAGCGAAGGACCCCAGACGAACCCAAACGCTGTGGATGCATAGTAACCATTTGGCTATCAAGGTAGCTTTAGCCTATCATATCATAGAGATGCTCCAAGCACCCTGCTTGTAACTCCCATGTTGACAGAGGGGCTCCACCAGATCCCAGACGCACCACAACTGTCTATGCAGTAGTCGGAACATGTAAGATGCTGCACAGAGGAGAAGTACCGTGAAAAACTTCCTGATTTTTATTTTGCTTATTTGTGACATTAGAATGAATCAGATAATCGAATAAAACTTAAATCAGCTTTATCACATTTGCTCCTCAGTTCAGCACACTCGCTGTACCTTAAATAACTGCCATGTCTATATGATGTGTGTGGTCTCACCTGTGGGTGTCGAGTGACACATGACACGTGGAACTGCAATATAGGTGGTGTGTATTTCAGTTTGTAAAACTGCTATTACAATGCTAAAGGACTATTTCAAAGCAACAGATGTGTCGGTAGCAGAATAATGAAAAAGGATTGTTACATTTAAGCCTCTCTCCTATATAATTACCACTGAACAGAATGGACGTTTGTTTACAGCAGCACAACTCATTAAACACTGCACAGTGGATCCCGTCGTTTGAGTCCAGCGTCATTGTCTAGTTTCTCAAATAAAATGGTCACTTCGCAATTAGGCTCTGGTGACACGGTGATCTAAATGCAAAGAGAGGACGACTGTCTCAGACTTGTCTCAGTCGATGCTTATTCTTAGCCAAGGACAATTACTGAAATACTGACTCATTAGTTTGCTTCACATCCTTTTCAACAAAGTGTAATCCATCTGCCTTGTAACCACATCCTGTCTGGGATGTTTTCAATTACTCACCGTGCCCCATTCTGTGCTTTACCGTCTCAGCAAAAGTATCCTCCTCCTTTTAACTGTTCATAGACAGTCTGTCTGTATGCATTATGCCTTTTATTCCATTTCTCAACAGGCAAAAAAAAAAACTTGCTATCCCGGGAAAACAATGTTGATGTAAGCATGGTTGAACCGTTCAGTTCAACGCAGATTAATAGCATGCTATGTTTGGCCAGTCGTGATATACTGCATTACAAATATTTTTTTTCGGGAATAAAAGAAGTTATATGTGTATATTTTCTGTTGACAATATTTTCCATTTCCCTAAGTTAGGTTATTTTTACTCCCCTTTAGTCATGCATTTTCACAGGATTGGCAGTGTCATTATCTGCCCAACAGCAAAGTCTCTTGTATTTTTGACTAAATGTATGTATTTGTGATTGGGGAGCTGCAGGTTGCAGTGATATCTGGCACTCTCAGCAGCGCCCGGGGGCCTTTGTGTGGTGCTTCAGAAAGGTGTTGTGTCCCAGAGACTCTACACCTTACCAAGCAAGACGGATTCCCAGCCAACATGCCTCCTGATAAGCTTCTATGAAATCCCAGCGAGGGGGGGGGGGTCGATTAAAATATTCAACAAGGAAGTGAGGATATCTCCATATTTCTGGTGTGGTTCTAGACACTGTGATAGAAGAAGGCCTTTTACCAGCAAAAATGTGTGTTATTGAGCTGAAAGAGTTTGTGAGGGGAAAGAGCACTTGGCTGTTGGCACGTTTGGGACTGCTAAAACAGTCCTTTTAGTTATCCCTCTTGACCTTTTTACCCTTGAATATGTGTGATACACAGTTACTGGTCACCTGCTGGAGCTGGCGCTAATTCATCTCATTACATTCGGCGTCAGCGCTGAACGCTAAAAGTCCCTATGATTTATCCCTCCAAAAAACTGCCCCTTGAAAGAGCGGAACGATCCAAAGTTGTCCGACAGTTTGTCCAGACTTTTAATATACCCAAGATGTAAACCTATATGAATAAACCCAGCAGCTGCTGCAGGAAACAACGAGCACAAGTCCAAGACGAATATCTCCTTCACAAATGTACGTGTGCAGGTGTGCTGCAGTAACTTAAAACCATTGTAAAATGTTTGACCCAAAGAAGACAGAATTAGCAAATCAATAAAATACATTAGCATTTTGTTTCAAAGTGCATCTTCTGCAGGCAGGACACAAGACCCCTAAAATAGACAAAACACCACAGGCGACATATAAATTAAGGCGGAAACTCGTCAAGAAGGTGAAAAGGAAGACATGTCAGGTCAATACTTAAGAACTGGTTAAACCATATAAGCCTATATGCACCAATGTTCAGGTGCAAATTAGTGTGAAATATCCTGAGTTGTATCAAGCAGTGCTGACTGATGTATCATAAAGATGCAAAGTGAAAGACAGGTTTTGCAGGTATAGGTGTAACTGGAGACAAAAGAACAGGTGATATTTAGTATGAGTGTGTGTATTAACGTTTGTGTGTATATACAGAATGAACCCAGGGAACTAGACTGCTTTTTAATCACGCAGTTTCTCATCAGACGATTATTTTAACGTAATGATAATGTGTGAGACGGTTTTCACAGTGCGTGCAACATGACTGAAACTGCTTTGATTTAACAGTTTGTTTAGGAAAGTTTAGGATGATTGTATTTTAATATTTAATCCAGGCAAACACAGGCTGACATTGTCTGTTTGTTACCACACTTATGCGATCAACATAGGGGGCGTGGCCTCTGAAGGAAGGGGTTGTGTGTGTCCGCTTTATTTTTACTAGGTATTTCAACTCTACATCAAACCTGCCATGCGTCCTCTCACACATTCTACTGATTTACACAACACATGTCTTATAATCTTATTTAGCATTTTGTATTTGAGTTCTTCTTATAAGCTAACCTATATTTTGAAATGCGAACCTGGTGTCGAACTTATTCGTCATGGCCTTGAGCTGGTTACTATAATAACTAATCACATAGGTTAAAAAATAAAACTGAAATAAAAAAAATCTGCCAAACATAAAATTAAACACAGAGGACTTAGAAATATTAGACACATGAAAGTATAGTGTTTCCCTGTTGCCTAGTAGAGGGCAGCACATACCTGCCAATGATATATGCAAAACACATTAGTCTTCATGAGAGATTAGATGAGACTTTTTTTTAACACACGCAGCTTCTTCTAATGTGTGGCTGATGGGATTTAAACATGGCATTAAAAAGAAAATGCAAAACCTAATTTGTAATATATGTTATTTATTAAAATATAGTAAATGCATTAAATAAAAAAACTACCGTGCTACTATGTTCTGCGCAGCCCTTCCTTTCCCTGCTCTGCTGTACTCTGCTACACTGTGCAAGACTGCACAGGTATCAAACTGCAGCGATGACAGTGCTTCTACCAGTCATGCAGAAACTGTTCACCAATTAGACGGGGCGAGCCTTCCATCTTTCTAGAAGCAAGTACTTCTGCAGTGCTGCCAGTGCTACTAGAGGACATGACTTCACGGGAGCTTTCACAACACCTCTCTGCATAGTACTGGCTTCTACTAAGAAACACATTTGAATAATGTAACACATTGTTCTTTAACTAGCTGCTTTAATTAGCATATAAAAATGTAGAGGTCATATTACGCTTCTGCCCATATTTTAGTTTGGTTGTAAGTCCTGCAGATGAACGACTTCAAAACAAATAAATGGTGTTTGTTTGTTTTTGCAGAAGCAGACATCTAGATGCGAGTGTGCTGCAGTCATGTCTCATATTTCTGTGTCTGAGTCGGTATGTCCTCTGGTAACCTTTACTATCTTCCAAATCTGAAACTGAAGTCTTGATTGTCAGAGCTCTCCAGTACATCAACTGTTCCCACCCACTTCCTCAGCCCATGCAGATGCATATATATGTAGAACAACAACATTTTGTGCTGTAAAGTTAGAGTGTAAGAGTGAAAACCAAAAAATATTATTTGACAGTAAAAAAGCTAAATGCTTCCTAATCACATAATTAGACAGGATTGGGTATAGTTCAATTAATGATCTATAGTGCATATAAAAAGATATTGTAACTTCAATGTCAGGCAGGATGGGTTTTCGATATAAAAAAAAACCCGGAAAAGGCCATAGGAAGCGAGCGAGATACATGGAGGGCATTAAAGGCTTGAGAGTGAGGTAGGAAGAGGGCGGCGGAGGCCGCAAAGCAAGATAAGAGGTCATTGAAGACTAGTGAGCGAGATAGGAGGAGGTCACACAGCAAAGCTGGCGATAAGTTGATTAATTGACCATGCAGTGCTTCAAGTAATCTCCAAACAATACTGAATAAATTCAGTACAAATGTCATGAGGCCATATAAAGAACCACCGCCACATCAGCCACTTACTAAAAGGTATTAATGGCTTCAGAGACTTTGAGCAGAGTACGGCACCTAAAAAGATCTGCTAGTTAAGAGAAGATTTGCCATAACAGTCACTGGATAGTGAAATAATTAAATTATGAGTGACAGATAACCACGTGAGGCAGGTATGTCTATAAATGGCCCCGTATGGAACAGGCCACAGCGATAGTATAGATCTTGACGAAGCAAAGCAAAAGAAAGTGGTGGACAGCTGTTAAGTCCAAAAAAACCTTTCTTGTCATAGTGTTTGTGAGTAGCAATACCAGTGGAACCGGGGAAAGGGAGAGGAAGAGAGAGGGCAGATTATGTAAACCTTCTGCAACTCGTCATCCAACACTTCAGGCACTTTAATGGCAGATTGCTGATTTTTATACACAAAAGCCTGCTGTAAATCTGCCATATCTGGGATCTGCTGCTTGTGAAGCTGGAGCATATCTCCAGAATCTTCTGCTGAAATCTCTCCCCCCCATCACGATGTCGTTACCCGAGTAAGACATGACGTTTTTCAGAGAATTACCAGCAGCATGTGTAGCAAGAACGATTTTGCCATATCACAGATTAGATTTAGTACAAAACTCCAGCAGCGAGTGAGTGTAAGTCTTTCGTATTGAACTTTTGCTAAAGTTTCATGTAACAGTATGGACGTTGCGTCAGCCTCCAAACATGATCACAACAGTGAGGTAGAATGTGAGGTAGGTAAGAGATATCGGCTCCGATTTTCTGTGCTTGCAGAGCGGTGCCTACGGTCTGCGCTGAGCCAAAGATGGAAAGCGACAGGGAAGCAGAAGGAAGAAAGACGGATGGCAACAGAAAGAGGGATCTTTGCTCGCCCAGATGTTCTCACAGAAGCGAAATGCAGATGATGAGGTTTATGCACAGCTCTCAAGATAATTTCCAGTGATCACCGCAGACGTAAGGAGGTCAACCTGCAGCTTGAAGAAGTGCACACCTGTCTTCTCTACAAAACACTGCCCAGGGCCTATATTCCCCAGTTAAAGTGTTTAAAGTAAAAGGGATACATGGAGAAATTTTAAATAAATAAATACAAAAACACACTCGGCTGACACTCCCCTGCTTTTCTTCTCTAGCTGTTGTAATATTTCAGACACTACAGAATATGACTGCCATAAATAAAACAGTATTAATCATTCCAACTCCCATTTGAGGCCCTTCTCACATTTATCAGGCTTTTAATATTAACATAGATTAGGGGCATGTCTCACACCTCCAGTCACTTTGTGTGATCTTGCTCCAGATAGGAGCTCGGTTACACCTGGGATTGTGCAACATTAACACCCACCGCTAAATCAATGCATATGTAATCCTGTAAGAGATGAGCCTTATGTATATAGGTGTATAACAAATCAAAGGCGAATAAAATACAGAGAATATATGAATGCATTAACAAATAGTTTGATGAGATAAGTAGTGTTTTTTATTTAAATACTGCATTATCAAGCATTACTGCACAACCAGTAATGTTTGGAAATACTCAGTAGCAGGTATATCCAGATTTATTATTAACAATCATGCTTTTCCAATTTGCCAATTCCCATTTAAATGTTTCTTACAAGCAATTGTTTGACCTGAAGTATGTTTGCTCTGCTTCACCTAGCAGTGTACTTTCCAAACTGGAGGAATAGCATTTCAGATTAAAAGAATCGTTTCACGCTGAATCTGTCCATTGAAAAAAAAACACTTTTTCACTGTTTCAACCATTTGACGAGAACAGGTTGTTCAATCACGCACATATTCCAGTCATCACTCCAGGCGGGTGCCTCTTAAGAGCGAGGGAAGGTGCACGTTCACACCGGGGCTTAACACAGCGTGCTGATGGAGCTAAAGTGGTTCTATTTTAGATGAAGTCCACATGATAATGAGCAGGTGTGAGGATGTGTTTATGTGCGAATGTCTGCGACTGCCATTGTGCATCCGACAATAGTCTTTGATTAAGGCGATTCGGCCACAATGCAAGACTGAAGTTTTAGAAAGGAGGGGAAGAAAGATGAAAATGTGGCACGTGTGGTACATGCGGCACACAGGCTCACTAACTGTCTGACACTAAACCACCGTGCACATAGCATTGTTTTCAGGATGGTGGGTAAATCTACTACTGAAATTAAATGGATATACATCTACTAGTTTACTTCTCTGCAATTCATACCAACACCAACTACTTTTACTAATGAGGTAGTGCAGTTTTCTCAGTCTTTGAACACTACTGTGCTGGTAGCACAGAGCAGTAATGCTACATGCTAACATGCTAACTTGCTGATGTTAGTACTGGGTATGTCCCAAGAGACGCTTTACTTTATTATGGAGGAAGATAGAGTGTAATAAAAAATAAATAGTTATTCCATTTGTCCAGTGGGTGAATGGCATCTATGTGTGTGTGTGTTGTCTCTGGGTACAAGTTAAAGACATGCATGTTTGGTTAATTGGTGAAACAAAATTGCACATAGGTGGTGCTCTGAGTGCGAATGGTTGTTTGTCTCTACACAAAATCAGGGCGAAGGACTTGCAACCTGTGGTGTACCCCGCCTCTCGCCCAATGACAGCTGGGATAGGCTCCAGCACTCCTGTGACCCTAACGAGGACAAGGAGTTAAGATAATGGCTGGATGGATATTTATGTACAGCTAGCAGGCAGCAGAATTTCTTTGTGCAAACTAAATTTGGGGCTTTTTCCAACTTCCACTGTCCTAGAACCAGCTTCTCTTAGTATTCAGTATTACCACAGACAGTACAATATGGACCATCTCTAATTTATACCTAATCAAATGGCAAAACTTCTAATAGTTGCAGAGGCCTTTCACTAAAAGGCATTTTATTCCTTATGAATTAATTCTCTGTTGTCAGACAAAAGCAGGGGAAAACACACAACATGATCACAATTAGCAGCCCATGCCATACAAAAGCAACTGTATGCATGTACTGTATACTTCATCTCATGTAAATCAAACTTAATTTCTACTGTTTAAAAAAGCAAATGACTTGTCAGCTAATAGTTATTATGACAAGAAAGGCTAATCATTTTTGCACAAACCCCTTATCTATCTATTCCTGTTAACACCTGCTTCATTTGTTGAAAAAACATTGTTAAAAAGTGTCCCAGACTCACTTGACACGTTTATTTTCTGTTTTCAGCTCAACAAGGCAGCTTTTAGTCGCCAAACAACATCAACCAACAAACAGAAAGAATGAAAGAAAAACACTTATAAAGGTAGATTTCAGTTTTAATTACGTACCTCTCCTCGTTCTTTCTTTGTGTGCAGCCATTTCTCTGACAAATGCCAGCCAAGACTCACAATGAATGAAGACCTATTGTTTTATGATGTAAATTAAATGTAAACGCTGCTACCTTGAATTATCAGAGTGGGATTGTTTTGCTGATCGCTTCTAGTTTGGAGTTTGGAGTTACTGCATGATTATTTAGCCTGTGAAGTCATGCAGAGTCATTATTGACCCTTCAAATGGAGGAGTCGTACAGTGAGATGGCCACAGGAAGGAAAGATTTCCTGTGATGTTCAGTTGTGCATTTTGGTGTTCTCAGTCCTTCGCTGAGCGTGCTCCTATAACCTGGCCAAAACATCATGGAGCGGGTGGAAAGTATGGTCCAGTATCGTCCTTAATTTTGACAACATACACCTCTCAAACACCGCTTTCAGAGAGTCCGGTTCCATTCCCACGGCATCACTGGCTTTGTGATTTAGCTTATTACGTCTGTTGGCATCAACAACCCTCAGCCTGCTGCCACAGCATGCAATGGCAGAACGGCATTCTGACAGTGCACTCACAATATTACAGATTTCTTTAACCGTGCTTTTGTGAAAGCAATCAAAAACATTCCTTAGAATCAACTTGATACATTTCCTTGCAGTCGTGTGTATTCAGTCCACAATAGACTTGGAGCAGGTACGAACTTTCTACACGCGAATCAATAGCAGTCCGACTTTTAAAGCGTCTGTAGTGACTTTTTGTTGTACCTCTGCTCCCTTTAGGCGCTACACTTTCTTCACAGTGGCCTTTGCACAACATGTGCTCTGTGCCTCCTTCCAGCTAATAGGGAATTCTCCTAAAGGTCACATTAGGATGGCAAAGCAAATATGGGAGAGGAGAATAATCCCTCTCCAGCGTATCAAAGCCATTTAATCACACCGTATGACGCACACACAAACAAATGGCAATGCAGTAAAAGTTTATTAGACACGCTGACACACGGCGGCCATTACATCAGCTCAGATCTGACTTCTGCCCTTACAAGAAAAATAATGTTTAGCTTTGATTGTCGTAGTTAGAGACATATTAACAACAACCACTATAGGTTGCATAGCTAAATAAAATCACCATCAACCAAATGTATTCTAAAAATATTTATAAAATGTATTTTCTCCATGTAATATTCTATTCATCAGCATCACCCCACAATTTGTGGACATGTAACCGTGTGTTGGCATGTTGCGAGGCCAGGCTGTGGCATTGTCTCTCACGGTTTCTATCTTTTCAAATATTTAAACTTCCTTTTTCAGAACTGCTGCTCTAAAGTCTGCGCACACAGACTCACAACATAGCCCAAAGTAATAATGATTTTACTTGAGAATATCTAGCCTTAACTAACTTGCAGTTACTGTAGGGAGCCTTCCTGAAGAATGTTAGATATGCACTGTGTTAAGTCAGAACACAAAGACCTTTTTGTTGGCGAAAAAAAGGGCCCCCTTGAGACGGGGGTCCTTGATGCATAGAGGCGCACTATTCGGCTCTGGCTCCCAAAGGCTCACTTTTAAGTTCCCTTTCTCAACGTACTTATGGCTCCCTGCCTGAAGTTACTTGGAAATGTTAGAAGGGACCTATTAGCTTATGATAATGGCTGCCACTATACAGTATGTCTCTTCATGCACATGTACTGATGTGCTAATAATACAACTTGGGAGAGAAGCACCTCTTGATCTCAGGCATGAAAAATCACAGTTTCCCTATGGCTGCAATGTTAATTCAATGCACCGAGGGTGTACATCAAACAAAGCTATTTAAGAAGCTCTAACAGCGACATGATTGTTTAAATTATCTCACGTTTTCCACATGACACCCGAAATCGCAGGCACCTGTCACTTGTTTGAAGGGGATTTATTTCAGATTTGGAATGGCCCGTGATGTGATAAAACATACTGTAGATGCTGCCGATATCCTCCGCCAGCCAAAACCAAGATTAAACCCAGGGTGTAATTTCTCACTGTCATTCAGCTGTATTGTTCCATTTTTGCTGATGGGCTGTAGGCAGGAAAAAAGTGCAGCGGGTTCACAGGCATGGCCCTCATAATTGTTGGCAAGAGTGGCAGAGTGATTTCTGTTGCCACTAAACCCTCCTGCGAGATTCACAGCTTGGGCCTTGGGACCACCGCCAAACTAGTTTAAGGTCACCTTGCTGAACAAGCTGGCAGGAAGCAGAAAGCTCCTGTACAGCTGCTCATCCAACATGCTTCTCTCACCGCAACGTTCAGCTCGAAGGGATGGGGGCTGCTGGCAATCCTCTGTCTCGCGACGCTACCCGCTCGTCGGCTGGCTTAACCGCACTCCCACGCCTTTGCTAGAGCGGTTTCATTTTTCACCTTTCCGCGGTGCAGCTGTGGCCTACACATTCTGCCCCTTCTCTGAACCTCGCAAACCGTTTCCCATAGCTGTTATGTCAAGCCCGTGCTCCACCTAACAAGGTCCCGCTGACCTCAAGTTTGTGTCCTCTTCAGTCCTGGCCTCGGAAGCCGGTTCCCGCCACAGGGTTTGCAAGTTTAATTAACCCCAAACCTGGATCAAGTCCGCTTTGACAGCTTTCTAGCATCTGGACCGTCTGTGAGCGGGGGCAGTCGTGCAGCATCCGTAGCTGGTCAGCTGAACGTGCTGAGTCACATAGAGAGGATTTTCTTCATGTTCAGTTAGCTCATAGAGCCACATTGTCTGAATACAGCTAACACTTGTTTAGACTTTGAAAGGCTTGAGGAAACGCAGTGCAACTGTTTTTAATAGACTGAAAACAGTACTACTAACTAATCTTTGTGTGGACAATCATTGCACTCTTTAAACGGCTGGATTAATCACTCCAACAACTGCTGCTATGTGCTGATATATTACTTGAAATGGCCTCTTGTTTAAATTCATAAAACTAACCCTAACCCTGAATCGTGGGAAGTCAGGGGTTATGCAGATTTTGTTTCACTAATGAATGTTAACTTACCACTACTGTTAACTTACTTATAGCTGATAGCAGTAATGTTATCATCTATAGATACGTAACATTCAATTATATTGCATTTTATAAATAGCAACCACTCATTAGTCAAGTACGCTGGTGGAAACTTGTGTCACATCAGTTTCCACTTGTCCTTACGTTCCAAACTTCGGCGACTTCCACATGGGTCTAAGATGACCTGTATGCATTTTTAAGCATCGGCCTAAGATGTCGAGTGGAATCTCATTTGCGGGAGCTTTTGCAAACAGCACGAGGGCACGGAAAAAGTAGAATTCAACAGCTATGTCAGCACTGCTCTCTGAATACCTGGGCAGTGTGGAACCTTGGAGTTCTTGTCACTGCTGTCACGCATCACTGTCTCATGAAATTGGAAACACAGAGAAATACAAATCTTGACATTGCCGGATATCTGTTTGACATTGGGCACGCTAAACTAACTGTCGCGGCCTGCATATGTAAGCACTTACCCGTGCGCATACCAAACAATGGCTTTTTGTCGAATTGCCACACGCACTACAACGGAGACAAAGAAGAAGAAGAAGCTGTGGTTGTACATTTTTGTCCTTCTTACAGTATTATCTAATAATCCAAATCTGCATCTACTCCCTCTGATCTGTGACTGCAGAGAGCTAGGACTATGCATTAATTATAGTCGCTTTGCCAGGTCACCGCCAGGGCCAGAGGACACTGGGAATTATTCATTGTGGCAGCGAGGCAGCTGGATCCCAGCGGATAGGGAGACTTGTTGATGAGGGCACAATTTTCCTCCCAAAACATTTGCACTTACACTCATAAAGCCTCAGGCTACCTCCATCCTTCGCCCTCCTTTTGCAATTGTTCCTCTCCACCGAAGCCTCCTGCTTCCTTCACTCCGCAATGTCAACGGGTGTGAGAAAGAGGAAGCATGTCTTTCTTTCTCTCCTCTCTCAGTGGGAGGACCTTTTAAGGCACAGCAGCATTTCATCATTATTATTCTGCCCCCTCTTCCTCCCAAAGGCCCGTTTAGTGAGTAACTTCTATCCTAACTGAAGACGAACTCGTAGGGAGAAGGAAGACATCTGGGCAGAAGACAGTGGGAAAGAATTGTCCTAATTTAAATCCATAAGAATGCCGATTCTAAGGTCAATTTGCCCCTGACTGCACTTATGGCAGGACACGACTTGAAAAAAATAAAAAGAAAGAGGAAAAGAATATAACTTATGCAAGGTGAACATTTAGAAGCTGTTGGCTGAAGAAAAACAGAGGTTCTGCAACGCTGACCCGCATAATTCAAGTTCGAGACACTTATTCTCTAGCAGTGTCTAATCCTGTGTGCCTGGCTGAACAAAGGATTGGAATCAGACACAGGGAAACCAGCAGCTCGGCGCAATCAGGGAATTCAGCTAATGACAAGAGTGCCAGGTGTATCGCCAGGTGTGGTTGATTAGAGGGAATGAAACGCACAGCGAAGGTGACAACTGGCACGGTGCTCCAACTGAGAGTGAAAGAGAGTTTTCTGATCAAAGTGGAGCAGAGGACATCTGAATGATCTACAAGCTGACATTGACAACCCCCCCCAAAAACCCCACTTTTTTCTCCTGATTGTGGAGGGATTTTCACGTGCTGCATGTTGATTGAAATGACTGAAGTCAAAAGTCGGACCTAACTAAGGTGAGCAGCATAAGAAATGAAATGGGGGGGGGGGGGGGGGTTGGTGACAGTCTGAAACAAACTGGGATCTGACTGCTTAGCATGGAAAACACCCAAATTCCTTGTGAAAGGGTTAGGGGTTAGGGTTAGGGTTACCAGTGCAATTAGGAGATTAGCTCATAGTTTCATGGAACATCCTTGTAAATCTTTGCAGAAGTCAAACATAATGTTAGACTAAGCTGACGTGAAGTTGCAGTGCTGGGTAATAGCATACGAGACAGGAGAAGCCAACATGGAGAAGGACATTGTAGGAGGAAAAACATGGCTGGTGACTTTGTCATAACCCTTTATCATCCCAGTGTTTAAACTGCACTGACCATGAAATGTGAGTACACAGTAAAAAAAACGAGTGCCAAATTTACACTTGGAGAGTTGGTTTTAACTCCGTACAGATACCATTTGGTCCCACTCAAAATGAGAGTCAAATTTACTCTATGTTCAGTGTTTGCCTTTCAGCGTTAATTCTGCTCAATTTAGTGTGAAAATCAGCATCGAAACGTTTGCTCTGAGACCGCGCACATCTGCAGACTGGTCCTGATCAACACTGTTTCACTGGTTTACTCCTCATGGGGCTGGAAATACTCTATCTAGGTTAAAATAGGTTACCTCTGAAATATTGACACTGCATGTTTACTGTGTATTAACTATGTATCATGTAATGGGGACCCTTCTGAAATCATAGTCCTGGTAGCTCAGAGGTCTGGGATGCAGAGATAGCAGGATCGATTCCCAGCTGCGGCACCCAGCCCATCCCCCATACCTGGTGTGTCCCTGAGCGAGACACCCAGCGCTAGCTCCCAAAGCGCCGCCTGTGGGGGGGATGGGTCAAATGCAGAAGGCAAATTTTGTTGTAACATGTAAAATGTATTCAATGACAATAAAGTGGATTCTTTTTTTTCTTCATTGGATAACAATTAAATGTAAACTAAAAAATCTTTCATTCATCATTCTGCACCTGGAAGTTACTGAAATAGGGTTTAAAATCCCAGAGCCTTGTCGTTCTCCCTCTCTGTTTTAGGCTCCTACACCCCCGGGTTTGGGTTTGGTCCATCACATACATTACACCTGTGGTTTCCTACCATGGTGCTCTTTATTTGATCACAGTTGATGATGGAATCAGAAAATAAGCCGCGGCTTGCAGTGTTTTTGAAAATCAGAGCTTTTTCAAAAAATATTTCCACCCAGTTTTTCGCACATAATTGCCCTAATTCACCGCAGGAAATATTACAAGTATCTTAGTTTTCATTGTTACACATTAATTATTACAATTACAAGAATGTATTGACAATTCATCAATCTGCAGGACACACACACACACGCACACATTTCATTTCATCATTTGGCAGTAGCTTTTATCTAAAATTGCTTCGAGGCACAAAGCAAGCAACATATCTGAGGTCAGGCGTTTGGGAAGACGACAAATTCAAATGTCAAATTTTGTGGGGTGTTAAGTGTCATTTATAGAAGATGTTTTTTAAGTGCACAGGAAGTTGCAAATACAGCTTTATCAAGCACTAGGTAAAAGTGAAAAGGAAAAACTTCCATTATTAGAGGAAACCTCCAGCAGAACCAGGCTCACCAAGGGTGGCCATGAGCCTCGAATGGCTGCCTCGCTGGGTTATTGGAAAGTGGAGGGAGAAAAGAAGATACGTAAACAAGTAACAGACAAAACACTGGGTTGGTAAGACCAGTTACTGCACTCTGAAACATACAGCTCCAATGTCAGGATAGTTGTGTACAGAATAAGGGTGATAGAGTGAAAGAAGCGAATAAAAAAGAAAGGCGATAAAGTCAATGATGAGCAATGGTGGCAGGTAAATTATTAGAGAAAAGAGAGGGGCGTAGCTCCCCCCCCCCAAGGGAGCTCCCTTGTACAGTGCATAACAGATATTCACATGATAACAAACTTTAGTATGCAGGAAAGACTTATCGTTACCATGAACCAACTGGACTCTTATCTGATAGATGAAATTTAACCCAACAAAACAAAAAGAGCAGAAAGAAGCCTTCAGGTTAAGCTAAGAGACGATCTTTTTAGATATTTCTGTGTCCAAACTATGATGTACTCCTGACTGGAAATCTTCATACAGCTTATTCCTGAGCAGGTAGTCACTGCTTTTTCAAGGATTTTAAAGATAAGGGTCTGGATATCAATCAAGGTCACCCTGGATTCAGAATTAAAAGTGATTGACAATTGCATCCTGATCAACCGACAGGCAACTAGAGGTACAGTTGAAGTCAGTAGAGAACATCAGGTCAAATATAATGTAATGGATCACAGGACACAAACACTCACCCTCGAAGACACTCACATTTGCACTTGATTAATGTGCTCTTATAACATAAAAAACTGAGAAAATGTGGATTACAAGACACAGAAGCACTGAGCGAACTCCAAAGTGAACACGCATCTGTTTTAAACCAAACACGATTTTCACAACTTTAAGCTAAGTCAGGGGACCTCACAAAAGAACATCAGTGGCACATTTAGACTTTAGGGCTGAAACATATGAACTGTATAAAAAGCCATTGTGTCATCACCATTAACATAAGTATAATTATCTTTGTTGCCTCTAATAGAAGAAGAGATTTACAAATTAATGTACACTTGCCAAAACCAATTTCAAAAGCGGTGCCCACAAATAGCCTCGAGCTGCAACAGTACTCCTGTAGAACAGCTCAGTAGACGTATTCAGACTATAAACTTCTTCTTGTTATGGGCAAGAAGACTCGGTAACTCAATGCCTTAGCAACATTATGTTAGAAAGGTTTGAGCGATTTGTGCCCGTTGCTAACATTTGTTAGCTTTATTTTTTTCTCAGCATGCATTGTTAAAATCAAACGTACATGTTCAGCCGATGTACAGTCCACTCCATCTTTCCTGTTGTCTTATCTGATCATAAAGCAGCTGAAGCACAGACATCTTGTTCCAGCAAAACTCTTATGATCTGTACACAGAGCTGTAGTTGTTTTTGGCTTTTTGCAGGTCTGAGAATGGAGGCACACATAGGTGTCTGCCTCAGGCAATGTGCAGTCAGGTACGAGTAGAAATGCATGTTTCTCCTGCAGTCTCCCTCAGGGCACAGAACTGGTCAGCGCGGGAAAATGGAATGGGGCCCTCAAACGTCAAACTTTTTCGGAGGAGCGCTGAGATCGGGGTGACGCAAGGACTCCGAAAGCTAGAACGGATTCTATGCAAAATTGGGGTGAAAAACAAGACCCATAAATGTCAGATTCTTGGAGATATTTGATATATCCCGACGCCGTAGTCTGTTTTCTGGTGCCACAGAAATACTGTAGGTCGTCTCCAATGAAAGCGATGTCGGTTTTTGTGTGTGGGCTCGGAGACTGGGAGCAAAAACAAAAGGGATAAATAAATAAAAATCATACTAGACATCGTTGTCTTCTACTTGCAGAGATGAGAAAGCATTTATAACACAGGCAAGAAAGAAGCATATTTTGACAGACTCAAAACATGTTGTCTGCACTGAGGTATCCAAGGTAATAACAAAAACACTATTCACACTGAAACAACGCAGCAACGTTAGCTCCCTTTGACCTTTCAGCACACTGAGGTCATCAATGTGCGCTAAATACCCGGTGCTTGTATTAGCTCCTAAAGTGACGCACCACCGCACCAGCATGTGTGTGAAATATTAAGCAGCGGTGGAACTGGACAGGGGCTTCTTAACTGCTTTGAGCAGATGCTTTGTGCTTTTAAGTGCTGAATAATACATTTTGGTTCAATGTCTCTGTCTCCATTAATGCCCCAGCTAAATGCTGCCGGGATTTCACTTCTGCGTTATTATTTCTCACAAACACTACTTACACCCTGACAATCAGGATATGTTGGCAGCATTTATAATATATGCAGCATAGCAGTGGCATAACACACACACACACATATATGTATATATATGCATGCCTACGCACACACGTGCACGTGCACACACACATTCTTCCGTGCTCACATCTACAGTACCGTTTTGGTGGTGATGCTTCGTAGGCGAGTCAGTCAGGTGAAAAACCCCTGACGGTCAGAATCACCTGCAGCCCAAAGGAACATTAGACTTAATTTTAAGAGTAATGGATCTCATCAGTCAGTGAACCTTAAGCATTATGCGCCGATACGCACGAGTGCACATGTCATTAATTCAGTCGTCGCGATACTTTGTCATGAGCACCGCCTGCAATTACAGAATCCACTATTGAATTTGATATATATTCAGACTGAGGTTTACTCACACTTTCATTGGCGCAGCTTCGCTCGGGTCTTAACTGACAAATATTATAGATTAATAATCCATTACTTCTTTTGTGGTCGATGCAGAAGCTAATGTGCAATTAGAAGGCCTGCTTTTATATATGTGTGTATATATATATATATATATATATATATATATATATATACGTGTGTACTTGATGTTATTGCAACCTGTCACCTCTGTCGTTGTCTGTTCATGCTAATTGCCATCATACAAGCTGATTATTTGTTCTCTTTGGTCACGCTGTGCAGCACCTTTTAGATTGACCCTCTGAAACCTTTTTGTGCGAACCATTTATCACCTAAGTGGATTGACAGAGGAGGGACCACATCTCTCAGGCCTTGCTGATGTAGCTGCCTTGCTGTGATTCAATTATAGCGAAACTTGCTTCCTGGAGACCACAAAGGCTAACAAGCTCCTATTCCAGGAAGTATAAGGGAAGAGATGCAGTGCAGTTATGTCAAGGTTCACTGAGACGCTAACGTTAAGACAGTAACATTCCCCTGAAACACCTCTAATCCTTCACCAGCTTGGTCGATCCATGCCTTGCAGATTGATGAGCATTGACAGGTTTAATTGATTTCTGTGGGAAAGGGATGCAGGTTCATTCAGCTAAAAGCCTGCAACTGCTACACACACAAACGAACACACACACACATACAGAGAAACGGAGACCTGAGTAACTAATGGATGTACTCACAGCAGATGAAAGTTTGCGAAATTGTTCAAGTCTGACATTTTCCCCTTCCACATGGGATTAAGATCCAACTCAGACAGAATTGTAAGTTGTTGGAAATGGGATCCTCAGATATGAAACTTACACGTGATTTGTAAATAAAGGATCTAATCAGAATGTGTCACAGTTGCTATTCTATAGCATACATTTCTACACCACTCATGTAGTCCTTTTGTTTGAAGAATGAACTGCTGGTGTTACTAAAATCACACTACTGCGCTTCATCGTGCAACAGACGTGAATAGAGCCACGGAAACATGATGTGGGATTTACAGCATGATTGTTTTTCTTTTGCACACAGATGTGCAGCCTGGCTTTGAGCTGTTTGCATTTAGCAGGCACATGGATGTTCGCACGTCTTCATCGGATTTCTTTGGTCTGGAGAGAGAGAGAGAATAGAATGCCTTTTATTGTCACACACAAGTACAATGAGATTTACAATGATTTTTAAAAACAAATAATATACAAAAAAGTAAACAATATATACACATATACACACACATGTGTATATATATATATAGAAACTTTTCTACAGTACACAAAAAATATAATAATCTCACACTGCCTTACAAAATAACACTGGTAAAACAAGTCTTACACTGAATGGCTCTTAACTGTGATTTCACAATGGAACAGAATGTGGCTACTTTCTGGTCAGTTACCCAGTGGGTGTAACCACCAGCCAGACGACTATTGTAGCGAGTCAATTCCTCTCTCTCTTTCATTCCCCTCTGAGAATCATTTTCTTTGACAGTGGGCATTTTTCTGACTTGTTGAGCTCATCATCTGTGACAGATGTAATTCTTGACTGTTTGACAGATTTTCTTCCTGGTTCATTTCTGCAGCCAGGACTCATTTTTGCTGCTCATGAATTTATATCCACTGTGGTAGCAAAACACCAACCTTCAGAAACTCATGCAGACTGGATGTACTTGGATAGTAAAACTGTTTTACAACAATTTCCAACAAAATACATTGTCCGACCTGCAGAAACACCAACTCTTAAACTGGACCCCACAATCACAGTACCTGCTTCTCCAGAAGTTGAGGATTCAGGAGTTCCTTTTGGACTGTGTTTTTCTACAACCTAACAAGAAGCAAGTCCAGTCACTGTGACTCAGCTTCCACATAAGTTTTCCTAGATGACAGAGAATCGTCATAGACACATTACCTGCTTTATTTTCCTCTGAAAATGTGGGTGGGCTGGACATGTCACTCACTAAAACAAAAATTAAATAATGAAAGAAAACTGTCAAACTGCAACAAAAATGGTCAAATGTCTTTTAGCAGCATATTAAACAATATATTTATAAAGAATTGAGTATTCAAGAAGGGTTAAATTGTAGATCTCACGCCTGGAGACTAAAATTAGAACCATCTGCCCAGCGCTGTGCTATGCACCACCATGTTCTGTCCACTGTTTTGTCATTATTAAACTATAACGCATGTAAATGAGTAAGATCCTAAACAAACTATACACGGAAGTAACCCACCTCTTGTATAGGAATCATAAACATATGTCTTTGGTGTACGCTGCAGACTGAGATTCAAATGTTCAGACTTGGCACCTTTCCATCTTGACATATTATTATTTGGGCCATTCATTAGCGTGGTGACAGCTGATGTTACTGTGAGTGCATGGAAGCTAGTTGTGTGATCCACCTCCGCGAATCAAGAAAATGCAAAAGCTCGCTGATCCAGAGCCAGCCCATGCAGAATGCTCGAATGTGCCGTGTGCGTATGGGAAACTCAGCACATTTAAATGATTTCTTGGCACAGCGGGGCAACCCCTTTGATTATCCCTTAAAAATTGAGCACATAAATGCCAAGACAGGTTTGGATTGCTTGAGAAGAGTCTGCACATTCCCCTAAATACTATTTTGCTTTTTTATAGACCAATCAAGAGCGTTGCATTGGCTAATTAATCTTCTTGAAGTTTGTTTGATTCATCGTTTTAGATGTCGTTTGATGTCTTTGGGGTTCAATAAAATGCAGATTTCTTGTTTTACCTCAGCAAGCAGATGGTAGGGACAGACGAGCTGTATGTTTTTGGATGGCTAACAAAGTGTGGAGAAGTGGGTTTCAGCTCAAACAAGAATCTGTGCAGCACGGCGTGGAAGGGGTCAGATTCATTGATGTTCCCCAGCTTACGTTTCAGTACAAGTCAGAAAATAAACAGAGAATAATAGTTGTGTTCTCAGCTAACGGGAAAATTCCACCTGTGTTAAACGTCTAAGTCTGTTAAGTCGAGAAAATAGCTCTTTTATCGACAGTCCATACAATTTTGTGACTTGATTGAGTGGCCTTGCAAACAAGGTGGATCAGAAACAGGCAGCTTAGCGTAACTCTAGGTGCAATTCCTGAAAGTGGTTTACAATATTTTCACACTTTATTGAAAGGAGGCAGTTTACCAGCTGAAAGACAAGTTTGAGAATGAAAAACCAAATAGAAATAATGAGGTGAGCTGACCACATCTCGTGTGAACCGCGAGCATGCAATTGTTGTTCAGCCACGTGAACAAAAAACTTTGCTGCGCATGTTGCTCAGTGCGGGACAGAAAATTAAACTGATTAAAAATCAATCAGCAACCTCAGAAAAGCATGTCCCCCTCCTTTAAACGTGCTAATATTAAACACAGTTTGAATTAAATGAAAAGAAAGGGTTCTCCAATTAAACTTGCAATAAGTTTTTAATCTGGGTTTAAGGATACGCCTGGAAAGAACATTTAATTTACCTTTTTATAATTGCATTAGGTTTCATAAATTTAAACCTGCAGCGGTCGTTGCATAAAAAAAATACATATAATGTTAATTTTGAGTGTGCTCTCTCATCATACACACCTGTGTGATTTATATAAATGAGGAACGCCTCATCAATTGTAGGGATTTGATCTGAATAATTGTAATAGATGTATAATATTTAAGTGAACAGCACATTATCTGGTTAGTGTTTATTAATGCTGCCCGCCACCTTTAACTATGTGTCACATTAACAACTGACGACTTTAAAACTTAGTTTCAGCATAAATTAGACAGATTCCCAGGGAGCTGACTCTCGGTGGAAATGTTTTCTGTCACACAGTTCATATTTCACAGCACACCCGCGAGCATTAATTGCATTCACATACCCAGATATTCAGGCGCAAACTGCTTTTAATACAAATTACTTCAGACAGCAAGTAATAACTTTTCCCTCTCTCCCTACAGTTGCAGTCTTGAACATCTTTCATATTCAGGGCTCATGAGAATACACCCACGGCCTTCTAATCAGAGCGCGCTGCTCACATCTTTCACTCACGAGTGTTTTTCCAAATGTCACTCGTCTCCGCACAGGTTGAGGTCGTGTTAAGGATCAACTACATTTCCTGGCTAAAAGATTATCTGTGAAATTAAATTCAGACTCTAATCAATATTCTAAATAACTAAAAATGCAGGCAGATTGAGCGTCTTACGGCGGCACGTCTTAATAATTGAGCAGCTATAGGATGTGCAGACCTGGCCCGTGCTTCTTTTTTTCTCCATCTGCATCAACCTAAGCCCCCTTGTAGTGGAGCATCAAGGAGCACTCCGGCACGGACACGCTCTCTCCTTTTCACCCACAGGTTAGCCCACCCACTTGATATTCTGCTGGAGTTTGGCTGTGGCCTGGCCTTCCTCACCTGACTACCCCCCTTGTTCTGTGCTCCCAACTACCCATGTCGGTTGAGGTCAGGGAAGTGGATAGTCTACATCACTCGAGCCCCTTTTCCCATCGCTGACTTGACCGAAACGCATTTGGAGGGGGAACTAAACTCGGAATTATAACTTGGTATATAACACATTCAAAGTGCATCTAACAAAGACACACAAAATAAATGCCGCCACTCCTGATGACTAATGCGCGTTCTAAATAAAGTTTTAATTGGAACAGAAAACACCTGCAGTGCAGCTACCTACTCTATGCGCTTCCCAACCGTCTCAGGGCGTATTTCCATACTGTTTGACAATAAACAGATGAGTGACAGATTAGGGGACAACGTCGACGAGACGACAAACATAACAAATGCAAATGCCTCCATACGAGTCACAAGGTGTTACTGGATGGTTTGACAAGTATGAAAGTGGTGTGATTCACAGAGCTGGAATTATAGGCGGACGTGTTTGGGGATATTCATGAGATACTTGCACGGTTGTATATGTAATATTTGTATATGCATAGAACTGGAACGGCATTTACTTTTTCCGAAGTTTGTGTCAATTTTACCTCCTAATATGATTGACCCTGGCACTCAGATACACATAATAACTTGTTACCTATTAAAACCTTCTCTGGGTTCATGGTCTCCCACCGGAGCGCACAGCACGAGTGAGTACTTGTGGAAAATTTTGAAGTGACGCGCTCGAATGTGCTCTCCACCACCATCGCGCAAAAACACTAAAAGATTGTGATATTGTTTGGAAAATTGGTTTCCCACAGACACGCAGAGGCCATTCTGGTGCTTTGCATTGGTAAGGGGCGAGAAAATCTTCTAAAAAGGGCTTAAGTCCACACACAGTAGCTTCAGTAATGTTGCGTCGCACAAGGTGTCATTTGTTCTATGAGCTTGACAATAATCGGTAAAAGGTATTAATTATTATTATTAAACTCCAGGAAACTCACTAGAAATCAGGAGGCTCTGGAACTATTAGAGAGTGAGAATAAAATGAGTTATAGGAGTAAATTATACGACGAGTGGTGTTTTTATTCTTATCATTATCAGCCATTAAATTCATGGAATGTACTACAGCTTTACCGAAGGCGATAACACCTTTACATAAAACAACTTAAACACGTTGTCTCACATGAATATTAATAATACAACGTCTACATTTGGGAATATCAAGCCCTGCCTTTGAATCTATACTCTCTACCAGCAGATATTTATCACCACTTTTAGCTCGGCTTTGTTGTGTTTGTCTCCAAAACCCACTCTTACCACACATTAGGCCAACATAAGTTATTTGGTTTGGAAGTATACAGGCGAAACTTTCCGCTGCTTTTTTTTTTTCATTCTTACAGAGAGGTCACCCACGGCTTTCTACGCAGCCGTTCAAGTCGAAAAGTTAATGACTCTTTGTGTATCCTACACTTTCTTAAAAAACGAAACTTACAAGAGGGCTTTTAAATCCAGCTCATACAACCCTTGTATAACACCGAGCATTCATTTTTTTTTCTGATAAATCCTATTAAGATTCTCCTAGCTCTGTGAAATGTCTTACATGAAAGATTATGACGCCGCGGGAGGTGCGTTTTCCTGATGGCAGGGAGCGTTTAAAGAGGGAGAGGTCACTGGCAGTGCAGTGCCAGCCTTTCCTTCTTAATGACACCTCAAAGTGAGAGCCCATCATTCCCCCTAATTATTGTTGATTGCATTCATTATGTCATGTCCTGATATCTTGGAAGCACTGTTGGGGGTGTGGGCTAAATGGCAGCTACGGGTGAGCTTGTTTCTCAAAGCTAATTGGACGTCAGTTTTGAGAGGCAAACAGAGAGAGAAGAAAGTGTCTCTCAGCAGACTGTCCGTTGTCAAATGTATTTTTTATGAGCTGGCAGACCTCTCATGGAGCACGCTGAGGCCCAGGGTTGTGCTGCTTGTGAGATGTCAAGCACTTCTTCCCAGAAATCCCTCAAGCTCTGTTTTAATGAAATTAACAAGCCTTTGCTAAAGAGTTTTATTAAAAAATCTGCTACAGCAGCAGACTGTATCTTCTTTTATATGTTTATATGGAGCAGTAGGAGGTCCGTGGCGAGCTCAGTGTGAATCAAAACCAGAGGCGGACGTGAATGCGTCCGCTGTTACAGTCCGCTTTACTCTGGACAAGCTATTGAAATAATAAAAATAAAAACAGCCTGAGAGAACATTTGACGGCCCTAAAAAAATATTTTAAAAAATTTGTTTATGAGTTACAGTTACACTAAAACAAAAACATTCTAAGTCACAGCAATCAGCAGTGAAGGGACAGTCAAGCTGGCACCACAGATACGGAGGCACAGTGGTGACTCACTCGTACTTGTGTCTCCCTACAAAGCAGGACAGGGCCGGTGAGTCAGAAATACACATTCACCTATATGCCTACTTGTATTTGTGCGTTCCCACACTCTTTGAACGTGTAGCTTTTCCATTTTGCTGGCTTAGGCTACTATTTCTGGCTGCCTCCCAAATCTAGTAAAACCCATAAAAAGAGCATTTACTGATGAGAGTAATATCACAATATTAAACATCCGAGCGCCAAATTACCTACTCGCTACTTTTCCTAATAACCAGTTCGAATGCGTGTAATACTGGGTGATCCTACATCAGTTGCAAAGCTCACTCTCTTGAGGTAAAGAAGAGAAATTCCTCCCTGTTTTTCTGTCCTGGTTTGACTCGTCAGCTTACTTCTCCAATGAAATCTCCACTCTGTCCCCATAATGCAGCTTTTTGCTTGTGTCTGCACGTAAAAGAGCTCAGGGCTCTTCCCTGCGTTGCTGAGATTGAAGAGAGCAAAAGAGAGAGAGAGAGAGAGAGAAAGAAGTGATCCATTTCTCGGCTGATTCTCTATCAGCAAACCCACACAAACATTTCTGATGTGTGTGTATATGCACTTTTCCACTTACTGAGCATGCTGCTTTAAATTGCATGGTAAACGCCTCGCACAGATTGTGCGCGTCCTACAGGACGCACGCAACTTGGAGGGAATTCATGTGCAAAGCCTAGGACTTCCTCACAAAGCTGCGAATTAGAAGTAGGAAGGCTGCCACAGCAAACAAATGCTTATTAGCAGCTAAGCTATAGTCACATTTGGTCGGGAGATACAGCTTAGTTACTAACAGACTCTAATTAGCAGAGCTTATATGGGGATGTTCTTTATTTAAAGGAATATTTTGACATTCTGGCAAATGTGCTTACTCGCTTTCTTGCCAATCAAGATTTATACCAGTGTAACACAGCTTTGCTTTAAATACATCCCCAACAATGAGCGTGAAAAATGAGCAGTCATTAAGGAGCTTTTGAAACGATGCCGCTGCAAAGTCAGGTGTAACTATACGGCGCGTCGTAGCGGAGAAGCAACACCTGCTCTTCCACTGGTTTAAATGATAATGCTGCAAGAACCAGACCCGTGTGAGTCACTCCGTATGGTAATAAAATGTTGACTGAGTTGACTGCTTGGAGTTTCACCGTGATGACTCCTCCCATGGATGGGGAGAGATCGTGTCCGGGAATACCTCACACCTCTCCGGACATTCATATTCACAACACCACGGATTCTTCATGGAGCCGTACAGGCAAACATACGGCCTGCATCTCAACATGCGCTTCATCGCTGACGCCTGAGCAGTGAAGTTATTGTCCAATTTGAGGGACACGTGGAAAACTGTATTAGAAAAGCAACAGAGAAATGCACCGCGGTGCTTTCTCAGTGTGTTACGTATACTTTGCCACTGGAGTGTGTGATACTCAGCGAGGGGGCCAATTTGAGGGAGATGGGTACTGACGATGGCACTCGTCGCCACATGGCACCTGTCAGTGCTCGTGCTGACATGTGGGACTGAGGCGCACCTCCTCCACTGAACCCTCGGCCGGAGAGAGACATATGACAGGTAGCTTTTAAAGGTCTGCCACTTGGCAACACTGCGTCATTAACGGGCCCGCTGAAGGCCGGAGCTTGGCCTGCTTCCAGGGAAACGGAGGGAGAGAGTTCAGTGGTGAGCACTCCCCCCCCCGTCTCTCTCCATATATCCTCCTCTATCTTTAGAGTGCCATGCAAAGTCAGCACTCTCCAGCCATCTACCGTTAACACATCAAATTCATGCCCGCCAGCCTCTGAGTTAACAAAAAAAACCCCAACAGGAGCAGGGAAAAGAAGGTGGCAGAGTGTAACCATTAGGATAACCACCTGGCAGCTGACGCTGCTGCTCTCATTTGTCCCCATTCTCCCCCTTAATTTCTTCAATTGCACCGAAACAAACTAAAAACTCAAGTTCAATTCCCCATCTGGAGTTTAGATCAAGTGTCTGCTTCCTAATACAACAGAAAACCACTGCGAAATACCAATTACTCGTAAAAAAAAAAAAAAAAAAAAGGGCCAATCCATTTAACGTGGTAGCCGCATTATGGGAGTAGTAAGCGGTGTCTTTATGGGAATGCAAGCTAAGCAGAACGTAACAAGCAAGGCGGCTAAAAGAAGGACATCAAAGTGGCCTAGCTCGAGGAGTTGCACGAGTGGGCACAAATCACTTATCATAATTATCATTGCTCCCTCCACTCCCTGGGCCTTGATTCGCAAGGCGTAGAGGAAGCGACTATAGCTACATTGAAATGCCACATTCATGGGATTGCAGTTAATTAAGGAGGGTGCGGAGTGAAAACGAGGAGGGAAATGAATAAAAAGAGGCTTAAAGGTTATGGTGTGCATGATCATCAAGAGGTGAACATGTTGCTTTAATGAGACGCGGCGAAACAGAGACACACAAGTCTAAGACGAGCAGAGGGAGGTGTGTGTGTGTGTGTGTGTGTGTGTGTGTGGTTAGTCCACAGATTTATGGTAGCTTCACATAAGCATGAAGGGGGAAATGTGTTAGGCGGGCTTGATGTGGTTTACGAGCCACGCGGTGCTGCCCAGTTTCAGTTTGTAACCATTACAGGCGTGTTAGAGAGCAATCCATGAATTCGACCTCTCATAAACGGTTCTCTGACAGCAGCTAGTCGCTCTTCAGCCAACCCTGTGACATGTTAGCAAACCTCGGGAAGTTTATGCCAGTCTCAGTTTGTGAAAAAAAGTGCGTGAGCGTATGCAACGCGTGTGACCTTCTAGTGCGCCATCATCCTTTCCATCACTGTCTGTGCATGTCTTCAAAATGCATTGTACAGCTTTGACTGGTCGGAGTAAGGGCGCTGTCTCGTGCCACTGGACAAATTGCAGTGGTCACCTGATAATGTTCATTCTAGACTATTTTCCCTCAAGGCTGCACCATTCAACAAAAAGATTGCAGCTCACAGTGTGAATGAGTGTGTGTGTGTTTGTTTTCCTCCAGCCACGGCAAAGAAAAGCTATGCGTACGAGCACAATAACACAGCAGAACGGATTGATTGGTTAACATCAACATAACTGTCTCAAAGTGATGCTGAGGAACTAGTCCATGCTTTTGTTACTTTGGGGCTGGACTACTTTAATTCATTACATTCCATACTGATAGGATGGACTTACCATATTTTTCGCCATGTAAGACGCACTTTTTCTTCCCCTAAAACTGGGGGGTAAAAGTGGGTGCGTCTTACGGCGAATGTCCATCTGGGGGTCCAGGCTCGGGCGTATTTGTGTAGCAGCTTTCGGATGGTCTTTGACACTCTGAAGGAGACTTGGCACACCAATATCTGTAACAGCGTTATCCACAATCTTTATTTCAATTGCAAAATAAAATTTCCAATAAAAACTATTTTAATTACCCAAATAACTTCCTTATATGACAAT